>JACEEZ010018782.1:598533-630065 GCA_016584305.1 Chionoecetes opilio
TGAGATTTGACTGTTTTTTCGGAAGAACAGTCTAGATTGACTGTTCTTCGAACTAGCGCATCTTCCTCAAAAAAATCTCGAAGTGTTCCAAAAAAAAAAAAATATATATAAAATAAAATTATATATATATATTTTATATATAAAATAATATATAAAATATATATATAATATATATTATATATATATATATATATAATATATATTAATATATATATATATATTAATATAAGCCCAATTTTTTTTGTGATTTGGCATATTTTCGGATATTTCCAAGATGTGGCACATTTTCGGATATATTTGGAACATAATTTAAGTATATTTTTTTGCCAGATATGTACTTTAAAGCCCTAATAAAGCCGCAGGCACCACCAAATTTAATTACGAGTAATATATATTAACGGGGGGGATTGTTTCGATTAATTATATAATTATATATACGTATATAGTTATAATAGCATTAACATTTAAAATGCCGATTTTTCAAAACTATACGTGCTAGAGAAAAAGCAATGCCATTTTTGAAATCAGCAGCGAAAATGCTTTCCAACCCACACACATTGAACTCAGAACCATTTTTGGTGTCGACCAGTGAATTATCAATGCATAAAAATAAAAAAAACATTCTTTATAACCATAAAAAAAACATACGCAAAGAAAAAAAAAGAAAAAAAAAGAAAAACTATCCTATCACTTGGAATAATGTGCAATGGCCAATAATGTAAAAAATAAAGAAAATAAAAAACCATTGAAATTTCAAAATACACAACATGACATTTATGGTTTAAAGATTTTATAAATTTTCATTGTATTTATCAAACTTTTGTTTTTTATAAATTTTACGTTTGAAAGATTTTAAGTTTTCATCAGTAATAACATTTCTGGTAAGTTGTTCCAGCTTTTAGTTCTCTTGACAAGATACTCTGTTGTGCATGTGATGTCCTGCATAATCAATCAATCAATCATTCGGGGCATACGCCGGGGGGCGCGTCGCCTCGCCCACCCTACGACGCCACTCCCGAGGGTCACCACGCGCGAGCTCCCATGCAGGCTCCTTTCCCATACCAAGCAGCTCTCGACAAGAAACATCAACTTGCCCCGGCCACGAACCTTGTGGGCGCCCCCTTGGCCTCCTCCACGCCGGATTGTCTCTTACAGATACAACCCGATGGGAAGGATCGGTTTCAGGGTAGCGTGCCACATGCCCATATAGCCGAAGTTGGCGCTGACGGACTATGCAGGTAATAGGCCTCGATCAGTCTCACGGTGCATCGCTGTTTTGACACGTAATCATCCAGCGATACCCCATGATTCTGCGAAGACACTTATTACCAAGGCATTGATTCGTCTCTTCAAGTCACTATTTAGGGGTCCATGTCTCACAACCATAGAGTAGACAGGGATCACAAGCGATTTGAAGATCCGGATCTTTGTCCTCCTGCACAGGTACCGACAACGCCAAATACTCCCGCTGAGCGAGTCCATGGCCCGTACCGAGAGTCATGACGGTATAGTGCGGTATGTAATGTTAGGAAAAGGGCTCCCGTAGGATTGTTGTGCTAAAATTGATTTTTTTGCAGTTCGGGCTTCTATAGGTATCAGATTAACAGAAAAAGATGGGGTCCCAATTTTCAGACCCCTTATCCCCCTTTTGGGGTCAATTCCCTTTTGGGGCCCCCCGGCACTGCCCCATGCACCTATCTCCGCCAATAATGACCGTTTTCATAATTTGAGTATCCTTTTGTAGGTTTTCAGGTATGCCGAGTCGATTTATAGCACTCAAAAGCAACAGGAAGTGTCCTTATAGCACTTCCGGTTCGATTTAGCACTTCCGGTTCAGAGTATAGGTCTAACTCCATTTTTTCTTTTAAAGGCATGTTAAGAAGCAGTTTTGAGCTCAGTCAGAATACCCTGTGAACTGAGATCGTGGTAGTATCGCCAATATGTCGGAGGAGGACGGAGTTTGCGTGATCTGTAAAGAAGGTGCCACATCAAAGAAGCGTTTGGTGAACAATCCGGTCATGACAGATAAAATTTTTACAACACGGGTAAAGAGAGAGTGTCTCTGGTGATACTGAAAGTGACATTCATAGACTACTAAATTACTTGACAGGTTTAAATGAAGGAGAACTCAAGTACGTTCGGTATCATAGTGAATGTCGGAACCTATCGTAAACAAGAAAAAGATTGAACGTCTTAGGAAGAGACCCCGAACCGATTCACCTGTCTGCGCTCCACGAGGACCGGGGTGACCTTCAAGTGCTGTGGGATCTGTTCGGCCAAAAGCGGTCAAAGACATTCCAAAGAACAAGTGTGTCTATTTCCAACTGTGACTTCTGTCCCAAGAATGACTCAGAGCCACTGCACCGTTTTCTTACTGACTAAATGGGTAAAACACTCCTACAGATCAAGCAGAAAACCCCAGATGACCATGTTAGAGTTTCAGTAGCGGACCTTGAAGAACCCGGCGACGCATCAGCTCTTGAAAAGCACTATCATCGGACATGTTTGCGCTCTGCACAACGAATATCAACGAGGACAGATCACAGTAATGTGCCACTCATTCGCTCAGTATGTGCTGCACAATTGGTCCTCGCTATTCAAAACACCTTGAGTGACGAGGATTTTTACACTGAGCATGGCTGAGGTAAATGATGCCTATTTGTCAATTTTGAAAGTACCGTGTGGATGAAAATGAGAGTGAGAACTATCGGAAATACCTAAAAAGATCATCAGCGAGCGCCTTCCAGAAGTGAAGTTTGTCACATCACTAAGACGGAATGACCCTGACCGTCTTGTGCTCTCCACTGCAGCACGATGGCCATGGATTACAGGTCCTCAATGATGAATGATGATGAGATAGTTGGTCACCTGAAGAATGTCGCCAACCTTTCTGCGAGAAGAGATGCTGCAACAACGCATTTGGGTTTCGTTACAGGCAGCTTCAGTAATTTTGAAAATCCGTCTTTAACTCCAGTTCTTCATGAGTCACCTCCTTTTTGGTAGCCATGTTGTCAAAGTGTCCGGAATACGAGACCAGGAGGTGGACAAACTGTCGACTTTTTCATGCCAGTTCCTTGCCCAAAAATACTCGGACTGATCGCCGGGTGAAACATCAGACAAAGAAAGACAGTGCCTTCCGACAAACAGTCCAGCCCCCTCTGTCAATCGGCCCTTCCCCTTGCTGTTCATTCTAGAGTGCGTGAAAAGAATCTTTTGAAACCTCTCAGCTGTGTATATTGGAATGACTACCTTCACATTATTGACTTAGAGAAACGAAGTTGAGCAGAGTGTTCTCCAGCGGATGAAGGAGGCTGGTGGTTTTTTGTCTCCCAAACTTTGTAAAGAAAGGCCTGAACACATGGTTTGCGATCGATAATATTGACCTCCTGGAAAAACACACGACGGGGCAAGGAACCTTCCATGGCACAGTGGTTCATTTTCCAGCAAGATAAAGATGGAGAGTTCATGAACCGACCACTTAAAATACCAAAAAAGGGCTTCTCTCACAAAAGCCTCTGGCCTTTGACGTGAACATGGTGCAAGAACCAGTCATAAAAACCACTCCATTGAGATTATCGGTCTATGAAATGGGAAAGAGGAAGAATATTCTGTGCAAAGACTTGACTCACACCTGGGCACTTGCAAACTACCTTGGAATGATGATGGCACGGATATGATTGGGGATTTAAACTGAAACTGAGTCAGCAAGGAACAAACACAGGACATGACATGCAAAGGAATCAGGAAGAGTGCCCCCATGAGAGAAATCCAGTCGACGTATACTACAGTCAAGGAACAGAAAACCCAACCGGGGAAAATTTGGGTCAAGAAAAGATGTGATGCCAACTTGGCTGCTTACCAAATCTCTGCTGTTATCCCAGTCATCCGACAGCCCAACACGCACGAATGTAGAGGTGATCGCTCCATTATTAAAGACCACACCCACTGATATGGGACTCTTTACACTGTTCTTGGTTAGCCCAGGGAATCTCTGCCACTGCCCTTTGGTCCACAGAGAAAAAATTTGATAAAAACTGGACCTGGACCTATATTCACGTGCTTTTAAAATTCAGCAGTCAGTTGGGGGGCACCAATTGGATCCTAAGGGCAGGAGCTCTCCATATTGCATTTGCTGCTTTACATGCTCTCGGGAAAACGATAGATGGCAGTGGCCTGGATATATGTGCCATTGAAAGTGGTGCATACAAAATCAGCAGCCCTTCGTGGATCTTCAGTGGTAAAGCATACAAAAAAGGCATCGAATACCACATCACAATCAGTCTAGCAATTATGATGATGCGGTTTGATGTCATATTATCCACTCTTTCAAAGGCCCAGTTAGTGTCCGGCGCAATGCTTTCAAGGACAAGGGTTCATTCACGTAACCCGATATGAAATGAAGACTATGAATATGTCAGATCATGGTACGCTGGAAATGTGAAGCCACTGGAGGAGGATGAAAACATTGGAGAGTTTGCAGAATTCCTTTCAGCATACCTCGATCAAGTGGAAAGCCTTCTTCATTTCGTCAGCTCTTGCCGCTCAGGGGGCTGGCAGAGTTATCTTGCTTCCTTTGGAGAACCTGATCAAGTATTTCTTCGCACGGGATCTTCTAAATTACGCTCGACTGATGCCCGTCCATCTTGCACAAATGAATGCGCTGGAAGATAATGAGCCTTTAAACATGGAATGCATTGATGTCCCGGGGACTTTTGTTTTTGCAAAATCAGAGATACCCTTCACGAATCTCGCCACAGATCAGGCCCCTCGAACAGGAAATCAAGAAACTAAAGGGACACGGTGGTTATGGTAGGACTCAGCAGAGATGAAGCTGCTCTCAACGACTCGTCACCACTTTCACCTTGCCTTGTCCGTATCGTTGACGAGTATCTTGAGAGCTTCCCAAAAGTTTCCAGGTCATCCGAACGCACTGAGCATTATCAGCTGCTGGACAGACTGCACTGAGGTCAAGAGAGAATGCCATAAAGACCGTCAATCAATAGAGTTGCACTGCACAGACAACCCCTTCAGAGTGAAGACACCTTTGAAAAGTTTTTTTTTCATCACTCTTGTGCCAGAGGTAGCAAAGCATGATATTCTGCTTATGCAGAAAAGGGTCAGAAGCGATTCGAGGATTCGTTTGTGAACGTCCTGACTACCACATCAAATCTCTCGGTTTGGGACAAGATGAAGAACTCAAGTTGAAGGCATTCTCAAGTTGGGTGGATAAATCAAAAGTACGCATTGGAGATAAAGTCATCAAATTGCGTGAGGATCGTAATTTACTGGGCAGATTTCTCATTTTTCAGGGAAGCCGACCAGGTCTAGTGCCAAAATCGAGGAAATAATTGGCAAGTACGAGATGTCAACAGTGCCCGCTCTCTGTGTGCTGTTTTATAGATCTTTGTAATCCCAACTGACAAGGCCAGTCTGATGCATGCAGTTGAAGATGCCACGGTTGAAAACCCTTGATGTTCCTCCAGTACCAGACATAGGGCAGGAAGATCCTCCCGTTAAAGTTCTCATCATTGATGCAATGGGTGTACTTCAGAGTATGACAAAGACGCCAAAAATGCTGAAGATTTCACACTTCAGGATGCATTCAACAAACGCATAGAGACAATGATGACAGCTATGATGAGGGGGGTGTTGTGTTTGATCGATTTCTTGGATCTGTCGTTGAAAAACAAGACCCGGGAGAAGCGATCACCACATCCATTGAGTACGAAGTTCATCCCGAAATGAAACTCACCATGTCCATTAAGGATTACTTTTAGCATCAAAAACAAAGCGGAAGCTCACCCTGCTTGTTTGGCCAAGGACTGCTTGACTATTTCGCAAGCAAAGATTTTATTCGTGCTCGTTGTCGTGTACGATGATCATATCAAGGGACTAGGTTTTGAGTATGCTCATACACATGAAGAGGCTGACACATTGATTCCAAACAAGTACTTGCCTCTCAGCCTGTGGTGCTGCCAGAAAGATCTGCGTATGGTCGCCCGACACTGACGTACTCCTGCTCCTTCTTGATCTTATCGCCTCCAGACAGATAGCATCTACTATATCCTTGAAGTTTCATACAGCAAAGGAAAGAAGAAACGGGAAATAGACATCTTTGAAAGAGTGCAGGTTATTGGCCGTCGCAAATCTCAAGACCCTTTTTGGACTCCACAACTTCTCAGGTGCTGATTGGGGAGGCAGATCATAGGAATTTCAAAGAAATCAAAGGGCAGATGCATACCTAAAGCTTGATGATGATGACCCTGCCATTGACTGCTTCAAAGCATTAGGGTGCATTTCTATTCCTGCCGAGTTGGTCAATGACGAGCTTCCCACGCAGGTGAAAGCGTTGGAGACTTTTGTGTGTCATGTCTACAGTTCAAAAGGTCCAGCAACCCTACCATCACTCAGGTGGGAGCTGTTTCGGTCAAAGAACTTGGAAGGGAAAAAGCTTCCACCAACTCGTGCTGCATTGCTTCCCCATATCATGCGTGCAAACTACATGACAATGCGGGACAAGTCATACCCTGAAAATTGTCCAACCTTCCTGCAATTGAAAAAAATGGATGGAAATTGGAGAAAAGGGGTGTATGTTCCACTGACATGTCTTGCCTGCCTGCCCCCAAGCTGTGTTGAACTCGTCAAAAGGGCTGCAAAGTAGGATGCAGGGAAATAGGTGTAGCTGCTTGAAGGGTGGCCTGCCCTGTACTCCTCTCTGTAAATGCTATGGGAGTGATTGCGCAAACGCTATTCGGGAGGACATTTCAAATATGGACATTGATGAATAACTGATTGATTTTACGTCCGATTTTGAGAGTATCGCAAAATCGGACGTATCGCTAAATACTAACGCGCTTTGGGTGGATGGTTTGGGGGCAGGGGTGGTAACTCCGCCAGTGGAACTCCACTGTCTGTCCCTTTAAACCAGAATAAAGGAGGAAAGACAACCCTGTTAAAATTATTTAAGTATGCCTAGCTAAAACGTGGCATGGAAAAGTAGCTTAGACGGCTTTCGTATAGAAGCGGGTGAGAAACAACGAAAAATAGAGGTTTCGGTTATACCAATCTGGACGTGATAGAGAAATTTAGATATCAGACCTGACATCAGCATCAGCAATTTAGTAGGAATCAGTAGTTCACGTGTCTGTAACAAAGAAAATGTTGAAATTTGTTGCTTAGTGTTTCCAGAGACCAATCCTGGGGGTGCCAAAAGAGAAATGACCCCCAGAAAGGGGGTGAGGGGTCTGAAAATTGGGACCCCATCTTTTTCTGTTAATCTGATACCTATAGAAGCCAGAACTGCAAAAAAATCAATTTTAGCACAAAAATCCTCGGGAATACATGGGATCCACACTAGTAGGCGGTTTAAAAGACGAGGGGGCAGACCTTCGCTTACCATAAGAGGGATAAAATACCCTGTAATTTTTGGGAAAGAAGAGCAGGGACGAGGTTGGCGGGCACGGTTGGGACACGGGTATCCCTGTGTCTTCACGCAACCTTCGATGAATTTTTATTACATTCCAATCTGGAGGGATTAAGAGATATGTAAAAAAATTTTCTTGCAATATGTATTTAAGTATAAGTATAAGATTATTAGGTATTACATATGCGGCAATAAGTGATTTTAGTGATAAAAATTAAGGAGGTTCAGGATAGAGGGGTGGGTAGTGGCTTGACCCGTCGCCATCATGAAGGTCGCTGCCAGAACCCGCCAGGACGGTTTCTCTTACCGCATATGTTCACATGAGCGGTAGAGAAACTTACGTATACACGCCTCTACTGTTATTTAACTTCATTAAATATATATTTCATCAATTTTCATAGCCGATCGAAAACGTTTCCTGTTGATGTTTTTGATGAGTATAAGGGAAAATTTGCATTATACCCTATTTTAGTCGTACTGCTGGCTCCGCATTTTTAAAGCAACATTGTTGCCCAATCCCACCGCCGCGTGAAACCTCAACCAACCCTCCCTTTCTGTTCACTCTGGGTAACGATTTGAAGGTTTCTACCGCGACCTTACCTTCATCGGTACGTCGTCATTCGTCGCTCTACCGCCTCGACTCTCGGTACGGGCCATAACACCGTTGGGCTATGCCAATCCGCCGTAAGACTTTTTGGGACGTGACCCGCCGTCATTATGGACTGCGCTACCAAGGTATGTAAAACTTTCCAAGATCTCAATGTCCTCGCCACACGCATGAACAGACTGTACTGCTTCAAACTAGTAAGTCTCCCAAAAAACCCGGACCTTGGTCTTGAGCCAGGAGACCTCAAGTCCCGAAGGCTTTGCCTCCTCGTTTCAGCGCCTCGAGAGCCTCACCAGGACCTCCAGCGACTCAGCAAAGATTACTGCGAACAAAACGGCAAAAATCAAATCGGCAAAAACAAGATCAGTGATCTTGGTGTTGCCAACGGATGCTCCACAATCACTTTGATCTACAACCTTGTCCAATACCAGTCCATACAAGCGTTTTAAAAGTGATGGGGCAAGGACGCACCCTTGCCTCACTCCTGTATTCACAGGAAAGAAGCCGGATACACCTGCCCCACACTTCACAGCACTCTCAGTCCCAGAATACAGACCAGTTAAACAAAACCAATAGTCCTGCATAATGGTGTAACGTAAATTATGTGGTCTTCGGGTCACATTGTAGGGTATTACTCTAAAGCCAAGGTCTAAAAATAAAGAGTGTATGGATTTATGTACAAAAAGATTGGTTTTTAAGGTGTATGTATCTGGAAGCTTTAATAACTTGAAGTCTCGGAAAATACTGATGGTATGGTCCCTAAAAATTTTTTAAAGAACATAACACGTAACAACTTCTTTTGACTAATACAGAGGCTGTCAATGAAGGTTTTTTTAGGGACCTCCCCAAAAGATGAACAATATAAAAGATGTGGATATATTAGGGTAAAATAAAATTGTAGTAAACAATTTTTACATTTCAATAGTGCCTTAGTCTGTTAAATTTATTGCCCCCTGTGGTAATAACGATATCCCTTGAGATTTCACCATACACTATGTTCTTGTCCATTTCAAGTTTACTTATCTATATATCCCTAGAATTTAAATTTCACGACAACCTCATGTAATTGATTAGATTACATTTATTTATCTTTATTTGGGGTGTTAACACTGTATGAGTACATAGGGGGGATCGAAACCATAAAAGCAAGTTATTATTAATATATTAGAAGTGTTATTTGTTGCCTTAATCCCAATTTTGAAACTTTAGTTAATTCTTCATTTTTAATGTTTTGTAATATTTTTCCAAATTGATGGCCTTGAATGAAGTTGTGGTTAATTTGTTAGCACCAACGACGAAGAATTATTTTCCAGGTTCTGAACAAACCTAGGGCTAAATTACCTTTGAAAGTTTTTTCCCTATAGAATTATCACCTCCATACCCTCTTAATGTAATTTACCCTAGCATTCGCACTCCCCACACTTTTCTTGATCTTGCGCCCGCGAAAACTCCCACCCAAGATTTAGAGGAATTTAGACGTCCCGGCCTTTATTACCAGGGAAAGTTTCCCATCAAGCAAGAGACTACCATTATGACACAGACCATTGTACCACATACAACTCTGGTCCCTATCAGATAAAACCCATTCGCACACAACCTGTGTTTATCAAACCACCAATAAGCTATGTACTAAACTACAAATGGCTTGACCTAACGAAGTGCCCTGAACCACCCCACAGCTGTGCCTGCTGACTCCACCCATGCCCTGCCGGGCCGCCACCCACCCGAACCAGCCGTGGCTTGGCCACCTCGAAGCCCCCGAATACAGCCGTCTTGTTGGGGGGCCACCCAGGTTACCTCGCCAGGGCCCCCCCCAGCCCATCCACGCCCCAAGACCGGGTGCTGACCCACCTTCGTATCCCCCCCAAACAACTGTTGCTGGCCACCTATCGCAGCCACCACGCCGTGCTGCCCCTCGCAGCCAGCACAACAACCGGTGCTGGGGCCCCATCGCATGCCAGACGGCCGCCGCTGCGGGACCTTGACGCCACCCAGCCCCTTCCGCCGCCGCCGACACAGCACGAGTGGGCCGCCCACTCGCAGGCCAACACAGCACGCGCCTAAAAAACCCTAGGTCGCCGCCCCCACTCGCCGCCGGACCCAAATCGTGCCAGGGGGTGGGGGGGGCCCCTGCCGCCCACCCACACAGAACCGGGCTTGGCCTAACGCCACCCAGCTCCTGCCTCCTGCCCGCCGCCCCCTGGCCGCCCTGCCCCTGGCTTCTGCCCCCTACCGGCCCGCCCCTACCGCTGGCAGGCTCCGTGCAGACCCGCAAGCCCCCGCAGTCCGACGCGAAGACGGGAAGGGGCCCGCCCACCTGCCGATGGACCTCGTGCTCACAGAGGGCCGCCGGTGTCCTGCCTCCCGACTCGCTCCGCTTCCGTCCCCCCGAACTGCCTACTGCCTGCCCGCCCCGTGCTGACGCTCCTGCCGCCCACGGCCGCGCCTCCTCCCGCCCCGAACGGCGGGGGGGTGGGTGCTTAACCTGCCTTGCTTGACGCTGGCATCCCTGGCACCCACGCCGCCGCCAACCCAACACCGTCCCCACTCCACCCGTCAACAGTGCCACTAAGCCGCCACCTATACGCCTAACGACAGACTTCCACCATGACTGCTACGTTTGCCTTCCGTGCACCTGCCATTCTGCACCTCCAATTCTGCGCAGCCAGGACCCCCAATCTCTGTGGTTCGCTCACCAAACCTTTAGCATGTACTTTTCCAAAGGCTTCCCGCCATCCCTGTAGCCCCTTGACGTCGCTCTCCCACCCACTGCTCTTTGGCACCGAACCCGTGCCTTCTCTGGCCCCTCGCCAATTTCTCTGCACGTCATTTTGTGCCACAGTCAAGAGCCGACTGCGCGGATGAGACAAAACCTACTCGAATCCTTATGAAGAACCTCCCATGGTCTGCTGCATTTTGGATCCCGCCTGGAAACTACAGTGTCTTACACTTCTTCAGGGAGCTATCTATCGAAGGAAAAGAGCTTGGAGGCAACGAGAAGCCTTCAGACCTCCTACGACCGTATGAAGAAGTTACTCGGAGGACAAGTACACGTACCTTTCGACCAAGACCTATTTCAAGCAACGTCTTCTACCAACGTCTGCGGCCCGTTCCTCCAACTCAACCTCTATCAAGCGGTCAAGAGCAAACTCTCTCCCGAAGAAATTGCCCCGAGGACTTTTTGTAAAACAGGACACCTCCAGCAACTCGCCCCAGCTAGTGTCCAACTTTACACTACAGTCCCAGCGCCAATCCGCATCAGCTATGAGGACGCTCACGTAGCCGTTTCTACAACTCCCCTACGTTACCGACGACAGCGAAATCAATTATCTGGCTTAGCCACGTTTTAGCGACCAATCTGGGCTTTCTGCGTTTCTAAAAGACCACCAATGTTTGGGGAAAGGAGCCACGCCAAGTGCAACAACCATGCAAGCTTTGTCAAGAAACTTTAAGACAATAAACGGCGACCACTAGAGGCGCATAGTGTCCGCCATGCTTCGTCTGCAGCTGCTCTAACGTCTACGATTCCACTCTCCAGAACAAGGGTTCCTCATCGCACAGAGGGCCCTAAGTCAGTTGCCCCACTCTTGGCAAGAAAGCAAAGCCTAGGGACACTACTATTACCAAGTCCCCAAGGCGACCAGCACCTCTACGCCCGCCCACGGTACCAAGGATACACGTGGTTCACGCGGCCTGTGGAGCTCACCTTTCCGCCGCCTCCCTTCCTAATGGACTGCCCGATGTACGGAGAAGGTCCCTCACAAGTGAGGCCGATCTTGGGCGCCGAGTTTCTTTGACACACGTTCCACTTCGACCTCCTCGTCGACCCAATCATGAAATCGCCCGACTCCAAGATTTCCTTTAACTTCTCTCGCGACCTCCAGCAAGGCAACGAACCCCTGGTGGAGGAGCACAATCGCATCCTCCACCGTCAGTGCAGAAACCCGTATGGCCTTTTCACTGCTGAAGGTCCTTTCCCGACCCACTCCTCACGGTCACGCAGCTTTTACTGCTGCCAAACTGGCCCAGCAACAAACACCCCCACGTCACTCACCACGAAAATCGAGACTACTGGACCAACCGCTTACGCGCCAAGGCCCCCGTCGTCCTATCTTCCAGAACGTTTACCAAGCATCCAAGGTCCCCCGAGTCGAGTCTCCTCCTGGCGTCCCCAAGGTATCATCCCGTCCCAGCCGTCCAGCAACTGGTCCCCCTTCGTGCACTACACATCGTCTCTAGAAGAACGGTGACATGACCATGTGGAAGAACTACCGTTGCACTCCAACCTCTCGCACCGTCCTTTGGACAGATACCCCAGTTACCACCATTCAAGATTTCTTCCCTCATCAACTCTCTGGCTGTAACCCTCTTCTCCAGGATCGACCTCGTCAGGCGTTTTTTCAACAACAACCAGATTCCAGTCAATCCGCAATTCCATCCCCGAGACATCCATCATCACTTTCTTCTCCGTTTTGCTTGTTTGCAATACACCAGGTGCCAATTTGGACTACGGAACACTGCCCACGGCTTTCCCAGCGCTTCACGGACGAGAGTCCTGCGGAGGTCCTACCACTTCTGCCTACTTCGCCTACATTGACGGACCTTCGCTCATCGCCATTCTGACGCTTGAGAACACCGACAAAACAGCATCTTCCAAGCATCGAGAGTCTTTCACACTCGTCCTGGCAGGACTACGGGATGTCCAGATCAAGACAATCGGCCCAAGTCCTGTGTGTGTTGGTATCCTTCCCGTCGACTTTCCTTCTTGGCCACAATGTCTCCTCGGGGCAATCAATCACTTCCAATCCAGTCCCAAAGTGTGAGTACCCCATCCAGCCTTTCCCGAAGCCGTTAGATTCCAGCGCCAGCTCAAGGAGTTTTTCTGGGCATGCTGAACTACTACACTAACAACCGCTTTCATCCCGAAACTTGCTCACCTTTCTTCCCTCCGGCCACATCTAACGCCCCCCTGAGCAGCCCTGCAAGAGAGGACAGTCCATTCACCCTCCGTCTGGACCCCAGACGCTGCCGACGCCTTCCTCGCTGCTAAGAAGGCCCTTGGTGAGTGTTCCGAATGCTCAGCTTCCCTTCTCCAGATGCCGCCTCTTTCCCATCTCTAAACAGATTTGCTTAAGGCATCGGTTGCTGACTGCCGTGGGGTCCTTCAAAGCAAGGTTACGTCAACGGAAGACAGGAAGCCCATCGTCTTCTTCTCCAGAAGTTTTCAAACAACGCCGAAACGAGTACAGTTGCCTTTCGACAGAGACTTCCTTGGTCCATCTACAAGGCAATCAAGGTGAGATTTCCGGTACTGTACTTCATCGAAGGTCCGCCGATTCCCATGTCCTACACCCGCCACACAGCCCTCTAACCACTACATAACGTCAACACAAGACTACCTACACCCACGACAAACCTGCGTCAATCGAATTCATCTCGCAGTTCCCACTGACGATTCGCTACGTCAGGGTGCCGATAAGCTCCAGCGGATGCACTGCCCACGTAAACATCTCGGCCCATCTCTTCTTCCAGCGAACTATGCTTGCCATTTTGCCGCTGACCAGCCAATGAATGCTTGAGTTGCAGCAACTCCGAGAATGCTGGCCCTTGCAGATGGAAGAGAAGATTCCAACTTCCAGGACAAAGCGCCATCTCTACGCTGATGTCCCCTCTACTGACGCTGTTCCCCGTCCGTACATTCCAAAGCCAGCATCGTTACCCTTACCGGCACCCCCCCTCTTCCGTCAGCTCCACGGACCTCTCCTCATCCTGGGTTATCCGAAGCGCGTTCCCGCCAACACATGGTAACTTCCAGATTCTCTGGATGGCATCACAAGGATGTCAGACAGTGGACTTCGCACCTGCAATCCAAGTGCCAAGCTTCAAAGGTGACACGCCACACAAACACTCTCCTTGCAGCTAACATTCAAGCCAGTCTCTCAAGATTCGACCACGTCCACATCGGACATCGTGGGCCCGCTGGCCCTTAATCCAACGGCTACCGGTACAAAACAATCCTTACCTGCGCCGACCAATTCACCCGCTTGGGCCTGAAGCTGCACCTCTTGTGGAAATCACAACGGACCCTTCCGTCGCCCGTTGCTTTCATCAGTTAACGTGGGTCTCCAATTTCGGTGTCCCCTCAGCTCACATCGGATCCGGACCGATGGAAGCCAGTTTTCGAGTCTAAGCCTGTGGGAGCAAGTCCCATGAACTCTGGCTTCGGCCAATTCCACCTACAACAGGGCCACCACTAATCAATCCAAAAGCCCAAACGGTCCCCTCAGCGAAACGCTTCCCCACCGGCAATCAAGTCTTCCTCTGGCAGCTTTTTCAAACCCACCAACGCGAAGACTGGACTTTGCTCTAAAACCCCTTGTCCCTCCTCGGCTCGAACGTCACTTGAAGGAAGATCTAGGCCACTCTTCTGCTGACTCCGTCTACGGAAACTACACTCAGGCTACCAGGTTGACTCCCCTGCCAGTAAACACCTTATTACAAGCCTTACAGTATCAGAATTCGCCCTCAGCCAGCCTCAAGGGATCCCATGCATAACCTTTCAGAGCCTGCTGTGCCAGCCCTCACACCCTCTCCCTCCAGACCTGTGTCAGCCAGCGACCTCGACATCTGCACTTCACGTCCTTTTGTCAGGGTAGACCGCAGTCCAAGAAAGCCCCTTCAGCAACCCGTACCAGTTGCCCCTTTGAAGTCATCCGTAGACGAGGAATAACTTTACCATCACCGCAACGGGACCTTTCGGACGTGTTATCGCCCATCGACGCGTACAACCTCGTACCTTCTCAACTCTACGCCTACACCTGATTACAAGATACGAAGTACTTATTCCATTGTGGGGGGTGGCCAGGTCCGTTTTCCAAGAAAACGATTTTATCGTTTCCTCCTACCTCCGCAAACTAGAGGGGAGTTACTGTAGCAAACACGACGAATGATAGTTTCTGGTCTGAGACACCTGCTAATTACCGTTTTGAAAGTTTTCCTAGAGATTTTATCCAACTCCATACCTTCGTAATGTTTTTACCTAGCCTCGCTCCCACTTTTTTCTCTGATCTTGCCCCGCGAACGGCCATAAGAAATTATAACGTCCCGGACCTTAATAGACAGGGGAAGTCCTCCACAGAGACAAGACTCACTAAGGAACCACAGACCATTGGTACCACTACAACTTTTTTGTCCCCATTTTCCAATAAAACCCAGTCACAGCAACCTGTCGTTTTATCAACCACCAAGTAAAGCGTTTATGTACTACAGTAATCATCCGCGAAAAGTAATAATTTAAGTTTTAAATACTGTTACGAATGAGGTCATTTATGTTATAAAGAAAAGTACAAGGAACCCCCAAGAATTGGAAACCCTGGGGTAAAAACCCCAACCATGTGATGTCATTATAAGGAATGATGTAGTTTTATTATATTATATGTATATTCTTTCTATGACTTAAGTAACTTTTTGAAACCAGTTGTGAGCAGTACCACGTATAGAGAAGAGAGAGACAAGATATGAGGGGGGCCGCCTAGGCCCCCGGAAAGCCCCACGGCCTTTGAAGTTGTTAAAAATATGCCATTCTGGCTGGTTTTTCATGGTCAAATTCCCACTCCTTTCCATACATTTTTTTGAAAGTAGGCGGCCGCAAGTTTGCGAGTAAACAGGTAATTGCGCCGTACCGCCGCCCCTTGGTTTTTTGAGGACACTGTATATAAATATATTATTTCATATATACCTGTTCAGAAAACATTTTTTCCTATTTTGTAAAATAAACCCCCCCTGCCAGGTTTTCCCATGGTTTTTTGTTGCCCTGGAAGGCCGGAAAAATCGCAACCCATTTTTTGAGCTAAAATGTCAGGAACCCTTTGCCTCTTGGACCTCAAGATACGTTAACCCCCGCGACCGTAGAAAGCGCCTAATTTTGCCTTCCCTCCAGACTTTTTTTTTACCTGTGGACCTTTTGTTACATTGGGATAGAAACAACAAATTGGGGTATTCAATTGAAGCATTTTATATTTATTTCTGAAAAAAACAATCCCAAGTAAAACCATTCAAGAAAAAAACACATCATATTCCAGAAAAAAAAAGCCAAAAATTTGTCTTGAAAATTTTTCATATAAATTTTCATAAATTTCAATCTTGACAATTCAAAAAATGTGTGGGACAAGGACTCTAAAAACTATTTTCACGTGGGCAGAAAACTCCTTTTGTTACCTTATGTCAGAAAGGACACTTCCACATTCATTATTTCAGAGTTTCGCTTTCTTGAAGCTATCAAATTTCGCTCACGGTTTTTTTATTCCCACATTTGGAGAAGGTTCCTGGTCTTTTTTTTTGCTGAGAACTGTGGTAATGAATTTTTTGCGAAATCAGTCATCATCTTGACTCCTCCCGCGCTCAGCAATGGTCCCATTTCCACTACTTTTCATTGCTGACATAGTTCCAGGGCCTTGCTGTAAAGTTCATCACTCCTTGCCATGTCGCCACAGGTTGCAGAAGCCAGTCCCATACTCAATGCCAAGGGGTGTCAAAGCAGAAGATGACCTCTCTGGACCCCAACTAATCCGCCAGAGTTCGTCCTTTGTTGCTGTAACCTGAGGGGAACATAGTTTGTTTCCCCTCGTCTGAACCTTATCTATCTTCTCAGTGGCTGTGCAGCTTTGGCAGCAAGTCCTGCTTCTCTTTGCCACTGGAAGTTCCTGCTACGAGAGAGCGAAAACGGCACAACCTCCTGTGTCAGGTAAACCACTGTGGTTTTCAAGTTTTGTAGCACTTGCCGTGAGCAATCTCCTGGACCTGTTCTTCTTGAACTTCATCATGTCCCCCTTCCTGAACTGCAGATCATTTGCCAGTAACAAATTCTTGCAGCAAGTGTAGATGACATCCCTGGGGTGTTAGAACAGTCCCAGGACAGAGGTTGAGGCGTTCCCCAGCTTCACAACAGTTTTTATTTTCTTCGATCGTAACTCCCAGCTGCTCGCAAACAAGGAACTCTTCATCGAATAACAGGTTTTTCTTCTGGCCATCCACCTGGCCCTGAAATGATGGCTTCCAGGACGACCTCCAGTGGATTCCGCGGGGAGGCGTGTCTCCAAGGACGACTCAGTGGTAAGCTCAGCCATCTCACGGTAAAGTCCAGCTCTATGAGGCTTTTCTCCGAACCTCAGGATTGTCCCCTGTAGTTTTTTTCTTGCACTCTTTCTTCTTGTTTTATTCAACCATTATTTTGTCCTGATTGGACCAAGGGTTTGTTAGGGTTTGTCCCCTTGTGGGTAAGATCTGGTCCCAACGTCCCTTGAAGTCTTTGACCAAGTGATTCCTCCCTGGGCTCTTGGACCTTGCCAACAGATTCTCCCATACAGCACCACCATCACCTTCTAGATGTGTGTCTGGCCAGAGGCCAGTGTAGAACACCTTCCTGTCCCAAGCTGTGTTTTTTTGCTTCCCAGAAAGCCCCCCTGGCACTATCGCTCCCCGATTTACTCCACGTGTTTGGGCTTTGGCCGTTGTGTCCAAACACAAGGGAAAATGGATCACTCACCTAAGCCCCCATGGCCCTCCGCAAATCCATTGATGCCTCTGCCTGAGCCGTTTTCATGTTGAGCTGTCCTATCCACTGGTACTTCCCAGTAAGCTTGCCTTCAGGATATGCAGGTGTCCCCTGCTGACCAAGGCACACAGCCAGTGTCCCCCTCTGACGTGGTCCCCCAGGACCACTTCCAGGACATCCCTCAGCCATCTTGCCATCCCAGGTGATAGCCCAGCATACTTTGGGAGGGTCCCTCCGCTAATGCTAGCCATGTACTCCTGGCTGATGTGGTACCTTTGTCCCCCAGCATCCTTTCCGTCTCGTTGTTGAGGTTGAGATGACCAAACCTTGTTCCCGGTCTCGCTCCACCAGCCTTCAATGTAGCAGAGACTAAGCTGTCCACTTGACTTTGCCAGACAATCCCAGAACGATCACGGTACTGGGGGGGGGGGGAAAATTGTCAACCATCCATGACTACCCCCTTGGAAATGTGAGAGTTCACATGTCTTTTGGTGATGTTGAACATCCAGGAACAGGTTTGTTGGTACACTCCATGCCTTCTGCATTCCCTTCACTTCGGTTGGGTTTCTAGCCCAGGTAGACACATCAGCAGCAGTTCCTTTCGCTGTGTTTGCAGCTGAAAAATATTGTAGAAAATTTGGTGGACCAATTCCATATCTTTGTTCCTCTCTTCGGCTGCAGTCTTGCAGCCCTCTCTGCTTGCGTGCTGAGACCCCGTGACTCCAAATCTCTTGTTCATGACAGACATGTTGGCCTTTCTCTCTGTCTTCTGAATCGGTAGAAACCTGAATGTCCTTTGTCCTTCTTCTTCCTTGATAGCAGTTCCGGTTTTTCTCTACTCTATTTCCTGGATTGGCATCCTGAAGCTCCTATGTCCGAACAGGCTATCTACAGTCCAAGACAAAGGCCCTCCTATTTCCCTCCAGGGTCACCTGTTGTCTACCTTTATTCCTTGCCTAAATTCTCTGTGCTTTTTTTTTGTGAAGTGGGTCATGAAATGCCTGCGCTGCCCATTGTACTTGGTCCATGGTCCCTTGATTCCTAGCCCATCTGCAGAATGGGGAATGATAAGCCTCCACTGTTTTTTCATTTGGCCCGGAAGGTCTTGATGCTTAGATCCCTGTTATTTTTCTGGCAAACTCTTGAGATGGGGAAGTACTGGAAGGCCTGTCCTGTTGGTTGGGTTACTGGGAGCCACTGATGGCCTGGATGATGGGTAGCCGATCAGGAAGGTTTCTGTAGTCAGATCTAGTAAGCAGGTCGGCGTGACCGTGTCTCTGGACCCTGCAGGTGGGAAGTTTTCTGAGGATGTCACTTTGCGTCCCTCCGGAGCTCCTTGCCTTCAACTTGCCATAGTGGAAAGTTATCTTGTGAAGTAGCTCTGGATTTTGTAGCAGAGTTTTTTCAACAGATCTGCAACCCAAAACCATAAACAGACCATTAGATGTCCATGCATAAAACCCATTGTGGAATTTTGTGACACTAAGAGTGAAATAAAATTAATATTTAGTTAGTTTAATATTTTTTGAAAATTTGTCTGTAATATCCATGTAATATTTCCATAAATGTTTCTATGCATTTTTGATGTTTCCTGTCAGCATCTAAGTTTAACTTGCTTAACCTCTTTATGCACATTTTTATTGGTGAGAAACATAGGCGAAAACAAACACAAAATGCTTTCCGAAACTGGGCGTTTGTTCCAGAAAACTGTATAGAATAATAAACTTCATGCTTCATGAGGCAAGGGTTGTTGCCGGGGCTGGGGAGATTTTTGGCTTATAATTGTTGTAATTTTTCGACTTTTCCAGTTCAAAATCCATTGGGAACCTGTTCAGGAAGTTAATAAAAAATAGAAATAAATTGTTTTTCTGAACAGGTTCTAATATATATAATATTATATATGATAGAGTTTACCCCAAAAAACAGTTCTACTTATATATATATATATATATATTATATATACTATATATATATATGTATAATAGTTAACTTATATATATATATATATATATATTATATAATATATATTATTATATATATATAATATTTATATATATATAGATATTAATATATATATATATATATATATATATAAGTTAAGATATTTTTTTTTTTCTCTCTCTCCTCTCTCTCTCTCTCTCTCCTCCTCTCTCACTCTCCCTCTCTCTCTCTCCACTCCTCTCTCCCTCCACCTCCCCCTCCATCTCCATCTCTCTCTCGTCTCCTCATCTCCTCTCTCCTCTCTCTCTCTCTTCATCGTTCTCCTCCTCCTCTCTCTTCTCTCTCCATCGCCTCCTCTCTCTCTTCTCTCTCTCTCTCTCTCATAATATATTAATATATATTTATATATATATATAATATATATTTTTTTATTTATGCAGAGAGAGAGAGAGGGCCCCCGGCCGCGGGGCGAATTTTAATTTTAGTTTTTAACGCTAAATGTACTACATGGTGGTACTGTACTGCATTTATCCGAAAACTAAATGTATATCCAAGTGGGAAACCTTAAAAAATCCTGCGTCTAATATAGCTTTTTTAACATAGGGCCCCTATATTGCCGGTACCCCTGTTTTTTATCAGAGATCCTACAACTCCCTCAAGGGTCGTGACCGGTTGACTCACCCGGCAAAGGCGTCACCAACCTCCGCTGTACGCCCGACCCAGGAGCAGAGACTACAGTTATGGTAGATCAGCTGCTCTTCGTTTTTTAGGGATCTGAACACATCGCATAACTTGTGTTCCTGCCCACGACGGTCGTTTCAGTGCGGTTGGAGGCAACCCAACTGGAGTGTAATGTGCAAGTTGTTTGCTCACGGGAAGTAGGAGGTTCCCGCCGCCACTGTAAACAAGCCGTCCACTAATTGAGCCAATTGTCCCATGAATGCCGCTGATTAGCTGGTTTTATCGACCTGTTTCACGCCTAGGAATCGGGGGGGGGGGTACCTGCTGAACCTTTCCACGGCAAATCAAAAAAAAATAATAAACCCAGGTCAGTTTGTCTCTGGCGCCCAGAGGGACCCTCCAAGTATGAATGTGACTAACAACAACTGATCGTGGACCAGAATAGTAAAGTATGTAAGTCACGAAGTCATCGCCCAGTTACCACCTGGCCACCGACATTGATCGTCAGAGGAAGGTTTCGGGCTGCGCAAGCGGATTCAAATCAGTCCATGTGAAATCCCACGCGTGGTGTTGAGTGAGAATCCTGCGTTGCGCACAATGAATTTGGGGTAATCCTATGGTGATAGACTTACATCTGACGCGGAGCCATTTTGCAGTCCACCACCGCCAAACCGCGCTGCCCTAACAGCTGGAGAGCTACAATCAAGAAAGCAACCTCGACACCTTCCTTGCCAACCATATAATCGCACCTGTTCGACTAGCCCAACGGATTTGTTTGTCCATCCCATGGTGCCCATGTCCAAAGAAGGAATCCGTATCAGAATTTGGTGTGGGACCTAACAAGGCTAACAAATACGTGCATGGGTTCGACATCCCCAATGCTTCCACCACAACGTTTACGGTTCGCTGATATGCGCTGCAGGTCCGCCCTCTGGAATGACCACAATGGACGCCGTCCCTTGGGGGTTCAACCAAATCGCCATTGCTCCTGAGGAGCCAGGACCTAACGTGCCTTTCATCTAACACCGTGGGGCAGATTTTAAATTCAAGCGCGCCCGGTCATTGGTATTTGGTTGTCCTCCGGGGATGAATACAAACCGGCAGAGGACATCACTCTGGGAGGCATACCCCCATACACCATCAAAGTTTGTCGAACGACATCCTCGCTTACGACGACACATATCGGCCCACGTCCAACCCGTGAACCGTGACATCATACGAAGATCCGACGAGGCTGGCTCAACTTTAAAACCCCTAAAAGAGTTTATATTCGCAAGGAATGAAGTAGAATACGTGGTTTCACAGGGTCCCGAGAAGGGCTTACTCAGCGGAACGATCAAAAGGTCACGCCCAATCCAAGGGGGAATTTTTTTCCCCTCGGCCTGAGAAACATAACTGCTTTTACGGTCCCGTTCATACGATGTTTTTTGGTTACCCAATTTGGGGAAGCTTCTCCACAGGAAAGTCCGTCGCCGCAGCAGCCCAACCGCTTTCCTAGATCTTGCTGAAGCAAAACTGTATTTTTGGGACCATGGGACCGCACCACGAAGCAAGCAATTCCTCGAGGTGAGAAGGTGCTTATTCACCGCCCCCATTCCTGGCCTTCTTCGACCGAAGCTGCAGACTGTAACGGCAGACGGATGCTGCCAGGAACCTCGGAGAGGTTGGAATTCGTGCTACTACGGCAGAAACAAGGGACCTTCTGCGTATGTTTTCAGTGGGTTGGGTTCACTTTTCCCACGAAACAGAGAGTCGATTATTCTGTAATTGACTGAGCCTGTCCTGCTGCGTATGGCATTGGTCAGAAAAGTGCCCGGATATCCCTAGCAGGTTTGGGCCCTCACATCGATCTGGTAGTCCTCTACTAGTGGATCACCGCCCGTTGTGCCCATTTTGAAACTATAGCTTCTGTCCAGAGATAGAAATCCGCGGCTGCCAGCGTATGCGGGAGAAGTTTTAATCCTGTACGTTTTACAGCCAGTTGGCAGAAAGGGACTAGATTAGCGGCGAAAGCTTGAAAAGTGGTCGGGTACCCTCCCCCTGGTAGAAACAAATGAAATGCCACTATATTTGGAAAGGAATATTTTTAAGAAGTAAGGAAAAATTGATGGTTTTTATGGTTGTTTTATTTTGGTGGCAGAGGGTACTCTTGCTAGGCCATTTTTGGATGACTACCGTATGGGCTTGCCGAAATACGGATTCTAGTTTTTTATTGTTTCTGGAATTCCTTTACGCGAGTAAATTCCTTACTCACTATAGGTACTCACCGTGAATGTAGGTGCAGTAAAATGTCCCAGTAAACCACACGTTCCCAATCAATCTGTTTTTTTCGTGGGGAATATTAGTTGTGTCCCCCGTGAGGATGTATAGAGCGCTTAGGGTTTTTGAGTGTTTTTCCGTTATAATTTAATTTTTAAAACTATACACTTGACGAAATATGTAGATGAGGACTCCCTCGTATTGTTACATCCTCCGTTCTTCTCTAGCTCCCAAACCCCTCTGCCGGTCTAACTCGAGGCCCGGCCGGGGCCTCACCGCCGCTGGCCTCTGTCGTTGCCTGGTTGTCAAGTACTCGGGGTTTTCTATGATACATATACATCTGCTCCCGTTACTATTAATAGCATGACGTAGCAAGTAAAGTTTCTCTACCATGCCTAAACCTGATTAATATTACTACTCTTATATAAATATAATATTTAATGGTTTACCATTTTTATATATAAGAGATGCAAAATAATCTACCATGACATCTCTCACATCTCTCCTCCTAATTTGACACCTCATACCAGGCCTTACAGTATCCAGGAATTCGCCAGCACCTCAGACTCCATGCAGAACCTTCAGCTGTGCAGCCTCACCCTCTCCCTCCAAGACCTTCGTCAGCCAGGACCTCGACAGCTGCACTCACGTCTTTGTCAGGGTAGACGCAGTCAAGAAGCCCCTTCAGCAACCGTACCAGGGCCCCTTTGAAGTCATCCGTAGGACGAGGAAGAACTTTACCATCAACCGCAACGGGACTTCGGACGTTATCGCCATCGACCGCGTAAAACCTGCGTACCTGCTCAACTCTACAGCCTACACCTGATACAAGACCACGAAGTACTTCCAGTGTGGTGCCAGGTCGTTCCAAGAAAACGATTTCGTTCCTCCTACCTCGCAACTAGAGGGGGAGTACTGTAGCAACACGACGAAGATATTTCTGTCTGAACACCTGGCTAATTACCTTTGAAAGTTTTCCTAGAGATTATCACCTCCATACCTCTTAATGTATTTTACCTAGCACTCGCCTCCCACTTTTCTCTGATCTTGCCGCGACGCCAATTAAGAGATTAGACGTCCCGGCCTTTATATACAGGGAAGTCTCAAGCAGAGACAGACTCACTAGGACACAGACCATTGTACCACATACAACTTTGTCCATCAATAAAACCAGTCACAAGCAACCTGTGTTTATCAACCACCAAGTAGCTATGTACTACAGTATCATCAGCGAAAAGTAAGAATTTAAGTTTATTACTGCTACGAATGATGTCATTTATGTATATTAAGAAAAGTACAGGACCAAGAATTGAACCCTGGGGTACTCCACATGTGATGTCATTATAAGGAGATGATGTATTATTATATGATGTATATTGCTTTCTATGACTTAAGTAACTTTTGAACCAGTTGTGAGCATTACCACGTATAGAGAGAGAGAGACAGATATGAGGGGGGCCGCCTAGCCCCCCGGAAGCCCACGCCTTTGAAGGTGTTAAAATATGCATTCTGGCTGTTTTTCAGGGTCAAATTCACTCCTTTCATACATTTTTTTGGAAAGTAGGCGGCGCAAGTTTGCGAGTAGACCGGTAATTGCGCCGTCCGCCGCCTTGTTTTGAAGACACTGTATATATATATATATATATATATTAGACCTGTTCAGAAAACAATTTTTTCCTATTTGTATACCCCCCTGCAAGGTTTCCCATGTTTTTTGACCTGGAAAAGCCGAAAATCGCAACCATTTTGAGCTAAAATGTCAGAAACCTTTGCCTCATTGGACCTCAAGATATTAAGCCCGCGACAGTAGAAAAGCGCCTAATTTTGCCTTCCGCCAGACTTTTTTTTACCTGTGACTTTTGTTACAATTGGGATAGAACAACAAATTGGGTATCAAATTGAAGCATTTTTAATATTATTTCTGAAAAAACAATCCAAGTAAACATTCAAGAAAAAAAGACACATCATATCCAGAAAAAAAGCAAAATTTTCTGAAAATTTCATATAAATTTCATAAATATTACAATCTTGACATCAAAAAATGTGTGACAAAGACTCTAAAAACTATTTTCAAGTGGCAGAAAACTCTATTGTCTATGTCAGAAGGACACTTCACAGTCATTATTTCAGAGTTTGCTTCTTGAAGCTATCAAATCGCTCACGGTTGTATTCCACAGTTTGAAGAAGGTACTGTTTTTGCTGAGAATCTGTGGTAATGATGTTTGCGAAATCAGTCATCATCTTGACTCCCCGCTCAGCAATGTCATTCACTACTTTTACATTGCTGACATATTCCAGGGCCTTGCTGTAGTCATCACTCCTTGGCCATGTCGCCACAGGTTGCAGAAGCCAGTCATACTCAATGCCAAGGGTGTCAAGCAGAAGATGACTCTCTGGACCAAACTAGATCAGCCGAGTCGTCTTGGCTTGTAACCTGAGGGAACATAGGTTTCCCTCGTCTGAAGCTATCTAGCTTCTCAGTGGCGTGCAGCTTGGCAGCAATGTCCTGCTTCTCTTTGTCACTGAGTCTGCTACCGAAGAGAGCGAACGGCACAACCTCCTGTGTCAGGTACCACTTGTGGTTTTCAAGTTTTTGTAGCACTGCCTGAGCAATCTCTGGATCTGTTCTCTTGAACTTCATCATGTCCTTCATGAACTGCAGATCATTTGCAGGAGCAATCTGCAGCAAGTGTAGATGACATCCACATGGGTGTATAGAACAGTCCCAGGAAGAGGTTGAGGCGTTCCAGCTTCACAACAGTTTCTTCATCGTACTCCAGCTGCCTCAGCAAACATGAACATCTTCATAGAATACAGGTTTTCTGGCCATCCACCTGGCCTGATGAATGGCTCCAGGACGACTCCAGTGGATTCCGCGGGGAGGCGTGTCTCCAAGGACGATCAGTGTAAGCTCAGCCATCTCACGGTAGTCAGCTCTAGGAGGCTTCTCCGACCTCAGGATTTCCTGTAGTATTTCCTTGCACTCTTTCTTCTTTTTATTCAACCATTTTTGTCTGATGGACAGGGTTGTAGGGTTGTCTGTGGTAAGATCTGTCCAAACGTCCTTGAAGTGCTTGAACCAAGGATTCTCTGGGCTCTTGACCTTGCCACACAGATTCTCCCATACAGCACCAACCAGCACTTCTAGAATGTGGTGTCTGCAGGCCAGGTAGAACACCCTGTCCTGTCAAGCTTTTTGCTCCAGAAGCCTGGCAGCTCCCCGATGTACTCCACTGTTGCTGGCCGTTGTGTCAAACACAAGGGCAATGATCACTCCAGTAAGCCCCCATGCCTCCAGCAAATCCATGGATGCCTCTGCCTGAGCCGTTCCTGTTGAGCTGTCTATCACTGGTACTCCCAGTAGCTTGCCTTCAGGATATGCAGGTGGTCCTGAGACAAGCACAGCCAGTGTCTCTGACGTGGTCCCAGAATCACTTCCCAGGACATCTCTCAGCATCTTGCCATCCCAGTGGAGAGCAGCATACTTGGGAGGGTCCTCGCTAAATGCTGCCATGTACTCCTGGCTGATGTGGTACCTTGTCAGCATCCTGTTCCGTCTCGTTGTTGAGGTTGAGATGACAAACTTGTCCAGGTCAGCTCCACCAGCCTTCAATGTAGCAGAGACTAAGGCTGTCACTTGATTGTCAGACAATCCCAGAACGATCAGCGGTACTGCAGATGTCAACACACTCCATGACCCTCCTGGGAAATGTGAGAGTCACAGTGTCTTGGTGATGTGAACATCCAGGACGAGGTTGTTGGTAATCCATGTCCTCTGCATTCCCTTCACTGTCGGTTGGGTCAGCCCAGGTAGACACATCAGCAGCAGTCCTTCGCTGTGTGGCAGCTGAAAAATTGTAGAAATTTTGTGACAAATTCATATCTTGTTCCTCTCTCTGCTGCAGTCTTGCAGCCCTCTCTGCTTGCTGCTGAGACCGTGACTCAAATATCTTGTCATGACCAGACATGTGGGCCTTTCTCTCTGTCTTCTGATCCAGAACCTGATGTCCTTGTCCTTCTTCTCCCTTGATAGCAGTCGGTTTCTCTCTATTTCCTGGATGGCATCTGAAGCTCCTATGTCGAACAGGCTATCTAATTCCAGGACAAAGGCACTCCTTTTCCCTCCAGGGTCACCTGTTCTACCTTTATTCCTTGCTAGATCTCTGTGCTTTTTTGTGAAGTGTCATGAAATGCTGCGCTGCATTGTACTTGGTCATGGTCTTGATCCTAGCCATCTGCCAGAATGGGATGATAGCCTCCACTGTTTCATTGGCGAGGTCTTGATGCTTAGGATTCCCTGTATTTCTGGCAACTCTGGAGATGGAGGAAGTACTGGAAGGCCTGTCTGTTGGTGGGTAACTGGGAGCCACTGATGCTGGATGATGGGTAGCCGATCAGGAAGGTTTCTGTAGCAGATCTAGTAGCAGGTCGGCGTGACGCTTGTCTCTGGACTGCAGGTGGAGGTTCTGAGATGTCAACTTTGCGTCCTCGGAGCTCCTTGCTTACTGCCATAGTGAAGTTATCTTGTGAAGTATCTCTGGATTTGTTAGCAGGTTTCAACAGATCTGCAACAAACATAACAGACCATTAGATGTCATGCTAAAACCATTGTGAATTTGTGACTAGAGTGAAATAAATTATATTTAGTTTAATTTTTTTGAAATTTGTCTGTAAATATCACATGTAATATTTTCCATAAATGTTTCTATGCATTTTGATGTTTCAGTCAGCATCTAATTACTTGCTTTAACCTGCTTATGCCCATTTATTGGTGAAAACATAGGCGAAAACAAACATCAAAATGCTCCGAAACTGGCGTTTCAGAAAACGTGTATAGAATAGAACTTCATGCTTCATGAGGCAAGGGTTCCTGACATTTTGGCTTATAATGGTTGTAATTTTCGACTTTTCCAGGTCAAAAAGCATTGGAAACTGTGCAGGAGGGTATAAAAATAGGAATAAATTGTTTTCTGAACAGGTCTAATATATATATATATATGAGAGAGTTACCAAAAAACAGTTCTACTTATATACTATATATATATATATATATATATATATAGTATATATTATATATATATATATATATATATATATATATATATATATATATATATATATATATTATATATAATATATATATATATATATATATATATATATAAGTAGATATTTTTTTTTCTCTCTCCTCTCTCTCTCTCCTCTCTCTCTCTCTCTCTCTCTCTCTCTCCTCTCTCTCTCTCTCTCTCTCTCATCTCTCTCTCTCCTCTCTCTCTCTCTCTCTCTCTCTCTCTCTCTCTCTCTCTCTCTCTCTCTCTCTCTCTCTCTCTCTCTCTATATATATATTAATATATATATATATATATATATATATATATATATTTATTTATGCAGAGAGAGAGAGAGCGGCCGGCGCGGCGATTTATTTAGTTAACGCTAATGTATACATGGTGGTACTGTACTGCATTTATCAGAAAACTAAATATATCAATGGAAAGCTAAAAAATTCTGCTTCTATATAGCTTTTAACATAGGGCCTATGAATGCCGGTACCCTGTTTTATCAAGAGATCCTACACTCCTCAAGGGTCTGTGACGGTGACTCACCCGGCAGGCGTCACCAACCTCCGCTGTACGCCCGACACAGGAGCAGAGACTACAGTTATGGGCAGTCAGCTGGCTCTTCGTTTAGGGATCGACATCGATAACTTGTTTCCTGCCCACGCGTCGTTCAGTGCTGTTGGAGGCAACCCACTGGAGTGTAAGGGTCAAGTTGGTTGCTCACTGGAATTAGGAGGTCGCCGCACTGAAACAGCCGTCCACGTAATTGAGCAATTGTCAGGAATGCTGATTAGCTGGTTCGACTGTTCAGCGCTAGGGATCGTACCTGCTGACTTTCCACGGCAAATCGGTACAGTTGTATCTGGCCCAGAGGACTCCAAGTATGATGTGACTACAACACTGATCGTGGACCAGAATAGTAAGGATGTAAGTCACGAAGTCATCGCCCAGTTACCAGCCTGGCCACACGACATTGATCCGTCAGAGGAGGTTCGGGCTGCGCACGCGGCTCAAATCCAGTCATGTAATCCACGCGTGTTTAGTGGAGAATCTGCGTTGCGCACAATGATTGGTAAGCCTATGGTGATAGAACTTAACATCTGACGCGGAGCCATTTGCAGTCACCACCGCCAGACCGCTGCCCTACAGCTGGAGAGACTACATCAAGAAGCAACTCGACAACCTCCTTGCCAACCATATAATCGCACCTGTCGACTATCCCACGGATTGTTTGTCACCCCATGGTGCCTGTGCCAAAGAAGAATGCCGGTATCAGAATGTGTGTGGACCTAACCAGGCTGAACAAATACGTGCATGGGGTCCGACATACCCCATGCTTCCACCACACGTTGCGGTCGCTGATATCGCTGCAGGTCACGCCCGCTGGATGACCACAATGGACGCCGCCTTGGGGTATCACCAGATCGCCATTGCTCCTGAGAGCCGGACCTAACGTGCTTCATTACACCGTGGGGCAGATTTAAATTCAAGCGCGCGGTCATGGGATTGGTGTCCTCCGGGGATGAATACAACCGCAGAGGAGACATCACTCTGGGAGGCATACCCTACACCATCAAAGTTGTCGACGACATCCTCGCTTACGACGACACATATCGGGCCCACGTCCAACACGTGACTGACATCATACGAAGATCCGACGAGGCTGGCATCACTTTAAACCCTAAGAAGTTTATATTCGCAAAGGAATGAAGTAGAATACTGTGGTTTCAGGGTCACCCAGAAGGGCTACTCAGCGAACGATCAAAAGGTCACCGCCATCAAGGATTTTTCCTCGGCCTGAGAACATAACTGATTTACGGTCGTTCATGGGTTTGGTTAACCAGTTGGGGAGCTTCTCACAGGAAATCGTCGCCGCAGCCCAACCGCTTCGAGATCTTCTGAAGCAAAACTGTATTTGGGCATGGACCGAACACCACGAAGCAGCATTCCTCGAGGTGAAGAAGGTGCTTATATCACCGCCCATCCTGGCCTTCTTCGACCCGAAGCTGCCGACTGTACTGCAGACGGATGCTGCCAGGACGCGAGGGTTGGGATTCGTGCTACTGCAGAAACACGGGGACTTCTGGCGTATGGTTCAGTGTGGTTCACGTTTCCTCACCGATACAGAGAGTCGATATGCTGTAATTGAACTGGAGCTGGCTGCTTGCGTATGGGCATGTCAGAAGTGCCGGATATTCCTAGCAGGTTTGCCTCACTTCGATCTGGTAGTCTCACGTAGTGGATCACCGCCCGTTGGTGCCCATTTTGAACTATAAGCTTCTGTCAGAGATAGAAAATCCGCGGCTGCAGCGTATGCGGGAGAAGTTTTAAAACCTGTACAGTTTTACAGCCAGTTGGCAGAAAGGGACTAGATTAGCGGCGAAAGCTGAAAAGTGGTCGGGTACCACTCCCCTGGTAGAACAAAATGAAATGCACTTATTTGGAAAGAATAATGTTTAAGAAGTAGGAAATGGATGGTTGTGGTTGTTTATTTTGGTGGCAGAGGTACTCTGTAGGCCAATTTTGATGACTACCGTATGGGCTGCCGAGAATACATGGATCAGTTTCATTGTTCTGGATATTCCTTTACGCGAGTAATTCTACTCACATAGGTACTCACCGTGAATGTAGGTGAGTAATGTCCAGTAACACACGTTCCAATCAATCTGTTTCGTGGGGAATATTAGTGGTGTCGTGAGGATGTAGAGAGACGCTTAGGGTTGAGGTAGTTCGTATAATTAATTTTAAAACTATACACTTGACGAAATATGTATATGAGGAATCCCTCGTATGTACAATCTCCGTTCTATGCTCTCGCTCCAAACCCTCTGCCGGTCTATACTCGAGGCCGGCGCCTCACCGCCGCTGGCCTCTGTCGTGCAGGTGTCAAGTACTCGTTTTCTATGAGACATATACATCTGCTCCCTTACTAATTAAATAGCACGTAGCAAGTAATGTTTCTACCATAGAATAAACTGATAATATTACTACTCTATATAAATATATATTATGTTACCATTTATATATAAGAGATGCAAATAAGCTACATGACATCTCTCACATCTCTCTCCTAACCCTGACGGCTTCTCGATCTTGCTGATTTTGCAGTAACTGGGTGTAGCCAGCCACACTGGTTGCCACCCCGATACATACATACATACATACATACATTTCTACCCTTATATGTAAATGCCTTAACATCATGGTCATTTTCTTCTGCCCAGGAAAGCATATGTATTGCACCCAGTTTATGGAAAATATTTTTCTGGCTTGTGCAACATGACCTGAAGAGCAATGTTAACTTTTTTACCATATATATTATAATAAGGTATTAATTTGCAGATTTTTAGCACTACCGTGAATCATTGTTATAATTATATGGAAACTGTTTTTATCATTTGCAGTGAGGAGATATCTACATCTGTCTCTGTAATGTTAGTTTACTATGTAATAAGTTCAGCTTTAATGCCACATTATCTATTTTAATAGAGATTTTCGTGAAAGTTTCTGATTATGGGAGAAGTAGCCGATGGACTACACTGTACTACTTATGCTAAGTAATACCTTTTCCTATTACCGTATTGTACTAAGTGGGATTATTTTCTCTGTTTCAGATCAGTAGTGCAACTTGTGGCTTACAGTAAATTACATCATGGATCTTGAGCCTGCATGCAAGAGAAGTCGGTCTGTCGATGAAAAACACTGTATCATCTGCTTTGAACCACTTGAGCCGTTGTTTTCAGCTTCCATGATGAGTAGCTCTGTGCATCTTGATTTGGAACCCCATGTTCTTCGAGAAGACTGATGAATCTTGATCGGGTGTTTGCCAGTGTTGAGACTCGTTTTGCACTAGAAAGCTCTTGCTGCATTTCCTTAGCAAGAACCATGAATGCCTTGTCAAAACCTGTTGACTCAATGGTCTCACCCTTGGCAGATGCTGCTCGAATGTTTCTGTCTGAATGTATGTGGTAGCATGACGGTGGTACTTTCCATCAAGGCAAACAATCT
>JACEEZ010018782.1:631366-633866 GCA_016584305.1 Chionoecetes opilio
GTGGGGGGGGGGGTGGTGGGGGAGGGGGGTGTGGAGTATGTGTTTTGGTGTGTGTGAGAGAGATAGATAGAGAGGAGAGATTTGTGTGTGGGGTTTTATGTGTGTCTGTGTTTGTACGTGTGTGGTGTGGTGGGGTGTGTGTGTGTGTGTGTGTGTGTGTGTGTGTGTGTGTGTGGGTGTGTGTGTGTGTGTGTGTTTTGTGTGTGTGTGTGGAGAGAAATGAAAGAGAGAGAGGGTTGTGTGTGAGTTGTGTGTGTGTGTGTGAGAGAGAGATAGATAGAGAGAGAGTGTGTGGTGTTATGTGTGTGTCCCGTGTTTTGTGGTATGGTGTGTGTGTACGTCTGTGTGGGGTTTTGGTGTGTGGTGTGTGTGTGTGTGTGTGTTGTGTGTGTGTGTGTGTTGTGTGTTTTTGTGTGTGTGTGGTGTATTCGGTAATTACTCCATAGTCGAATTTAATCGAAGTTTCACCCGGCAGTCAACACGAAGATATCCGTCTTATTAGCAGTAATTGTTTCCTCTCCCTCCCGCTCTCCCTCTCTCTCTCTCTCTCCCCTCTCCTCTCTCTCTCTTCCCTCTCTCTCTCTCTCTCTTCTTCTCCCCCAAAACCCGTCACAGCCACCCACCTTCCTGCTAACCACCACCACTATCACCCCACCACAACCACAACCACCACAGAACCCCTTCCACCTCTCCACAACCCCCTTTTCCCCACCTGTATTTCCCTGTCAACCCCCCCACCCCCCAACCCCCACCTCAGTAACCTCACTAACCTCACCTGTATCGATGACTCTCACCTGTCACTCATTATATCACCTCATTAGCACCTCATCCTCATTAGTCATTCATTATTATTTATTTATTTTATCATTATTATCATTATCATTATTATTGTCTTCTTTTTAGCTACTTCTATATTATCTCTTTTTTAATTCCGTTATATCTCAAATTTTTTTCTCTCCTCTCCTAGTCCTTTCTTTCTCTACGTTTCTTTCCCCCTCTCTTTTCTCCTCTCTCTTCTTCTCTCTTCCTCCCCTCCTCTCTTCTCTCTCTCTCTCTCTCCTCTCTCTCTCTCTCTCTCTTCTCTCTCTCTCTCTCTCTCTCTCCTCTCTCTCTCTCTCTCTCTCTCTCTCTCTCTCTCTCTCTCTCTCTCTCTCTCTCTCTCTTCCAGGTAATTAAACTTTTCCTCGCTCCGTCTCTCCCACTCATAATTTCTGAGATGTATGAGTATATTTAGACTAACGGCTTTAGGTGTGTGTGTGTGTGTGTGTGTGTGTGTGTGTGTGTGTGTGTGTGTGTGTGTTGTGTGTGTTGTGTCGTGTGTGTGTGTTGTGTGTTGTGGTTTCTGTGTGTGTGTGTTCTGTGTGTGTGGTTGTGTGTGTGTGTTGTGTGTGTGTCGTGTGTGTGTTGTTATGTGTGTGTGTGTTGTGTCTGTGTGTGTGTGTGTGTGTGTGTGTGTGTGTGTGTGTGTGTGTTGTCTGTCTGTCTATTTACCTCCACCCATTCACATTCCTCTTATCTCTCTCTCACTTTCCCATCTACTATAAAGTCTTGTAAACACCCTATTCTGTTCCATTATCCCTCCCTCCCCTCTCTCCCCTCCCTCCCTCCCTCTCTCTCTCCCCCCTCCCTCTCTCCTCCTCCCCTCCCTTCCCTCCCTCCCTTCCTCCCTCCCTCCCTCCCTCCCTCCCTCCCTACCTAAGATCCTCAAACATGTCAACTTTTTGGGTAATTAATTATCTGTGGATATGGCTATTATATTTTTTTTCTTTCCTTCCCTCCTCCCCCTCCTTCCTTATATGGCTCCTTATGGTGTGTGTGTGTGTGTGTGTGTGGTGTGTGTGTGTGTGGTGTGTGTGTGTGTGTGTGTGTGTGAAATATACACAAAAAAGTCAATATTTACATTTCATCTGTGTATTAAAACAAACATATTTTTTACCACGATTGATAAACACACACACACACACACCACACACACACACACCCACACACACACCCACACCCACACCCACACACACACACCCACCCACACACACCCACACACACACACCCACATACACACACACACACCCACCACACACCACCACACACACACACACACACCACACACACACACCCACACACCACACACACACCACACACACACACATACACACACACACACTATAATAAGCATCTCCTGCAACGCTACTCCTTCCCCTCTCTCCTTCCGTCGTATCTTTCAGTATTAAGTGAGAATTTATTGCCGAGTGAGTGATTAAGGTAAGTAGGTGGCGCGCAGGTATGCAGGGCAGGTGAGCCAGATGACGCCAACACCCACACACACACACAACACACACACACACACACCACACCACCTCCTTCTCCTCCAGTCATTTTTCCTAACCTTCTTCTCTTGTATCGTCGCTGTTTTGTTATTGTTCTATACTATTTATTATCTCTCTCTCTCTCTCTCTCTCTCTCTCTCTCTCTCTCTCTCTCTCTCTCTCTCTCTCTCTCTCTC
>JACEEZ010018782.1:638866-643857 GCA_016584305.1 Chionoecetes opilio
TAGCGGAGGTGATGGTGATGGTAGTAGAGGTGATGGTGAGTGGTGGTGGTGATATTGGTGGTGGTGGTGGTAGCGGTGATGGTGATGGTAGTAGAGGTGATGGTGAGTGGTGGTGGTGGTGGTGGTAGTAGAGGTGATGGTGATGGTAGTAGAGGTGATGGTGATGGTAGTAGAGGTGATGGTGAGTGGTGGTAGTGGTGAGTGGTGGTGGTAGTGATAGTTGTGGTAGTGGTGGGATGGTGGTGAGTGGTGGTGAGTGGTGGTGATAGTGATGGTGATAATAATGGTGATGATGATGATGATGGCAGTGGTGATGTATTTTCCAAGATTTTTTGTCATTTTTTCTTCTCTTTTCTTTTTGTTTCGATGTATTTTTTTTTTTTATCAGCTTTTTTTTTATTTCATTTTTCGTGAGTGGTTGATTTCTTTGACCTTTTTTGGGGAGTTGAATTATTTTTGGTTGATTTCGTTGTTCGTCGTTGATGATGTTATGAAAATTTGTTTAGAGTTAATGTTGTTCATACTCTTTAAAGGATTCTAAGTCATATATTTCATTAAGTTCTATGAGTGTTTATGTTTCGTATCATTTTCATATATCTAAATTTTTATCATTGTATTGTGTGTGACTGTGTGTGTGTGTGTGTGTGTGTGTGTGTGTGTTGCGTGTGCGTGTGTGTGTGTGTGTGTCATCACCATCACACCAGCAGCGACGCAAACGCACAAAAAGTGGTAGTTCTGCCAAGCATCCTCACATCACCACCACCATCACCACCACCACCCCCGCAGGAAGCACACATAATATCGCCACACCAGTTTATCTCTCTCTCTCTCTCTCTCTCTCTCTCTCTCTCTCTCTCTCTCTCTCTCTCTCTCTCTCTCTCTCTCTCTCTCTCTCTCTCTCTCTCGTTGCCAGTTTTTCCCCCCTCTCAGTGTGGTTAGAGTTATCTTTTCCTGAACGAGGCGCTACTGGGAATTATTTAAAACTCTCTCTCTCTCTCTCTCTCTCTCTCTCTCTCTCTCTCTCTCTCTCTCTCTCTCTCTCTCTCTCTCTCTCTCTCTCTCTCTCTCTCTCTCTCTCAAAGCTGGAGTACGTACATAATTATCTAGTTTTGTTGAAAATGGTTAATACTTTGCGGTGGGATTTTAGATGTAGCAGTGGAGAATGAGGTGAGGTTAGGAACGAGGCGGAGGAAGTTAGGGTGAGGGAGAGAAGTTAGGAAGGTAGAAAGAAGTTAGGAAGGTGGAGAGAAGTTATGAAGGTGGAGAGAAGCTAGGAATGTGGAGAGAAGTTAGGAAGGTGGAGAGAAGTTAGGAAGGTGGAGAGAAGTTAGCAACGTGGAGAGAAATTAGGGGAGTGGAGAGAAGTTAGGAATGTGGAGAGAAGTTAGGAGGGTGGAGAGAAGTTAATTAAGGTGGAAGAGTGAGCTTTAGGTGGAGGTGAGAAGTTAGAGAGGTGGAGAGAAGTTAGGGATGTGGAGAGAAGTTAGGAAGGTGGAGAGAAGTTAGGAAGGTGGAGAGAAGTTAGGAAGGTGGAGAGAAGTTAGGGGGGTGGAGAGAAGTTAGGGAGGAGGAGAGAAGTTAATTAAGGTGGAGAGAAGTTTAAGTGGTGGAGAGAAGTTAGGGAGGTGGAGAGAAGTTAGGAAGGTGGAGAGAAGTTAGGGATGTGGAGAGAAGTTAGAGAAGTGGAGATAAGAAAGAGGGTATAAGGGAGGAATATAAGGAGAAGGAAGATTAGGGAGATACTGAGATAAGGAGAAAGAGAAAGAAGGAGAGAGAGAAAAAAGGTGAGGTGTTAAAAATGGAAGTTGATCTTGATAGGTGAAAAAATTGGTGGTTTAAAATAGGAAAATAGGTGTGATAGGGATGAAAAGATGGGAAAATAGGAGTGATAGGGATGAAAAGATGGGAAAATAGGAGTGATAGGGATGAAAAGATGGGAAAATGGAATAATGGAAGGGACTAGGAGGATAGGAAGAGATAGGACATTTTTTTTTATGGGAAGAAGTGAATATTTGTCTTTGTGAAGTGAGTACATGAGGAACACACACACACACACACACACACACACCACACACACACACACACACACACACACACACACACACACACACACACACACACACACACACACACACACACACACACACACACACACACACACAGGGTACTCCGTGGTGTAGGGGAAGCACGCTCGGTTCACAACCGAGAAGTCCCAGGTTCGATCCCCGGGCGGAGCGGAAACAGATGGGTTGTTTCCTTAAAACCCGAGCCCCTGTCCACCCAGCAGTGAATGGGTACCGGGTGTTAGCCGGGGTTTGTGACCTGCTCTCCGGGTGGGTGCAATTCGGCCAACACAAAGCACTAAGGATGAATGTAAACAATGTTGATTATGGAGACGGGGCCATACGAGCATTGCCTCTGGCCCTGTAAAATGCACTAGATGAATACACACACACACACACACACCACACACACACACACACCACACACACACAAAACACACACACAAAAAAAAAAAAAAGACAGACAGACAACAGACAGACAAAACACACACACACACACACACACACACACACCACAAAACACACACACATACACACACACACACACACACACACACACACACGTTCCTGGCAGCATCACAACAGCTGCATCTTAGCCATCATTTACATATGTCCACAGAAATCATACACAAATACGTACACACACACGGCGTTACAACATAGTACATACACACTCAGCCATCGCCCGTACATAAGAAGTGTATGATTTGGCTCAGAGTGTTTAGTGAACCGTTATTAGGCGATCGTACACACCTCACACACCACACACAAACACACACAACACACACACACAAACACACACACACACAAAACAGACAGAGAGACAGACAGACCCACAACAGAGAGACACACACACACACACACACAACAGACAGAGAGACAGACAGCACACACATACAGACACACACACACACACACACACACACACACACACACACACACACACACACCACACACACACACACAACACACAGACAGAGAGACGACAACACACACATCAGACGACACACAACACTGCACAGCACACAGACAGAGACGACACAGAACACACATACAGAGACACACTACACACACACACACAGACAGACAGCAGACACATCACAATACACCCACCACGCACACACACAGCCAAAATAATTTCACAGTAGTAAAATATACACCAATAATTACAGAGAGAGAGAGAGAGGACGGATGAGACAGAGAAGAGAGCAGAAGACAGAGAGAGACGAGAACAGAACAGACAGACACGACAACAGACCAGACAGACGACAGACAGACAGACAGACAGGACAGACAGACCAACAGACACACACGAACAACAGCAACGAGAAGAAGAGCAACGAGAGAGAGAGCAGAGAGAGAGACCGAAGAGAGAAGAGAAGAGATAATATTTTAAGAGAAACACACAACACACACCACACACACACACACACACACACACACACACACACACACACACACACACACACACACACACACACACCAAATAAACAGACCAAAATCATCCACATAATAACACTAATCACGAAACATAACATTTACAATATTTCCCCCAAAAAAAATCCCCTCCGATTAACCTCCTCTTCCCTTTTTATCATCTCTCTCCTTCTCACGGATGTTGTTAAGAAGAATCTCCTTAATGGAATATAACAACCATGATATAACAACCTTTAAATGCTCCCCCCCCCGCTAACAACCCACCCAGGAAGTTGCTAATTTACGCCTTTAACACTTCAATGATTACTTTTCCATTACTAAATAGGTTACATTTTTTTAGATTTAATTGATATTTTTTTCGTATTTTACGGGTGAATGGAATAACGAGGAGGAGGAGGAGGAGGAGGAGGAGGAGAGGTAAAAAGGTGATTATTACTCTTTTTAGTGATTTTGTGGAGGGGAAAAAAAGGGCGGGATATTTTAGAAAAGGGGATTTAAGAGAGGAGAGGAGAGAGAGAGGAGAGAGAGGAGGAGAGGTGAGAGTGTGACTAGGGATGAGAGAGAGAGAAGAGGAGAGGAGAGTGATTTGGAGTGACAAGGGGATGGAGAGTAAGAAAGAGGGTGTGGTCTGCTTGGGTTCACAGGAAGGAGAGGTAGGAGGAGGAGGTAGGATGGTGAGATTGATGGTAGGCGAGGAGGCTCTTTGACCGAGTGGTGATGGAACCAAGATAGCTTCGACCACTAGGAAGAGATCGTGTGCAAGTTACTAGATGACCTCCTCCCCTCCTCCCTCCTCCCCTCCTCCTCCTCCCCTCCTCCCCTCCCTCCTCCTCGAGGGATCACCTGAGGGTCCTACAGCTTCCTTGGGACTTCTCAGGATTACGCTAGGACTACTGAGGATTAGAAAAAGGATACTATACTCTTGTCTGCCCCTTCCCTTTAGGCCCCCCCTTTCCCCCCTTGTAATACACCCTCACCTAGCCCCCTTCCTCCACCAATACCACTACACTACACCATCCCCTCCTCCACCTCCCCTCACCTATTGAAACACTCAGTAGGGACTTTTTAAGAGGCTAAAATGTCCTTCAAGGTTTTTAAGGGAATATTTTAGTTTTAGAGAAAATTGCTTCAACATTTTTAAGAGAATATTTGAAAGTTTTAGACAATTTAAGACAATTTAGAATAATATGTCTTAAGGAAATTTTAGTTTTTCTTAATTTTGTCAAGTAAATTTTTTTTTCAATATTTTTTTTTGAAGGACACCAAAAAAACTATTAATGAATCTAAGGAACTTAATAAATTTAAGAAACTATATGATTCATAAATAACCTGAGCGTTATTTAAAAGTATATTAACCCCTTGAGACCCAAAACGTAATATCCATTGTAATTTGATCCATAACAATTTTTAGTGAAATAAGCATATTTTATAGATATGACTTTTTAAGTATCCTTGGCCTAACTTGTAAATCATTTTCGTATTTTAGTCCCC
>JACEEZ010018784.1:10000-42500 GCA_016584305.1 Chionoecetes opilio
AGAGAGAGAGAGAGAGAGAGAGAGAGAGAGAGAGAGATTTTAAGTTCATGAGAGAGAGAGAGAGAGAGAGAGAGAGAGAGAGAGAGAGAGAGAATTAAGTCTAGAGAGAGAGAGAGAGAGAATTTAAAGTTAGAGAGAGAGAGAGAGAGAGAGAGAGAGAGAGAGAGAGAGAGAGAGAGAGAGAGAGAGAGAGAGAGAGAGAGAGAGAGAGATGAGGAGAGGAGAGAGAGAAGAGAGAGAGAGAGTATTCAAGGATGGACGTACGTATAGTTAATTCATGTCTAACCTGGCCTCGAGAGCCTTCCATATGGTTGCCTAGCTTTAATCTCTCTCTCTCTCTCTCTCTCTCTCTCTCTCTCTCTCTCTCTCTCTCTCTCTCTCTCTCTCTCTCTCTCTCCACACACACACACACACACATCCTCGAAATATTGCATGGACTCAATGTTTCCCTCGTTACGGAATTCAGACAAAGAGATGAGAGAGAGTGAGAGAGTGAAAAGAATGAGGGATAGGAAGCCACGAATAATGATGGCGTGTGAGGAGAGAGAGAGAGAGAGAGAGAGAGAGAGAGAGAGAGAGAGAGAGAGAGAGAGAGAGAGAGAGAGAGAGAGAGAGAGAGAGAGAGAGAGGCAGGGAGAGAAAGATGGAAGGGGACTGAGGGAAGGAATGAGGGAAGATGAGAAAATATGGAAAACTATGGTGAAGTTATAGACTAGGCGGAGAGTATAATAGACGGGTGGTGACGGAGGAGGAGGAGGAGGAGGAAGAGGAAGAGGAAGAGGAAGAGGAAGAGGAAGAGGAAGAGGAAGAGAAGAGGGAGAGGGAGATAGGAGTGGAGAGAGAGAAGGTTGATGAAAGAGAAGGAGGGAGAAAAATGGGAACAGTGTGCAGTGTGGAAGGAAACAAAAATCTACATCAAACTTTCACCAGTTCTCCAATGCCCACCAACACTTATTTCTTTCTTCCCTCTGGTTTATTTCTCTTCCCTCTTCCCACCTCCTCCTCCTCCCATCCCTTCCCCTCTCTTCCCCTTCAGTAAAACACACGTCATTCCCCTCGGCATCCCTCGAACTATATATCAAGTAAAGGAAAATGACACCTTGGAATTCCATATTGAGACAAAGAAATTGGTCCTGGAGCAATCACAAGGGCTGTTTATAGCACTCACAGATTCACACATAAAAACGATCGCTTCAAAATATCTCACGTTAGCCCCTTCACGCCCAGATCTTTCCTTTGCTATATAAAATGGTCTGTTGTTAGCCATAAAATTTCGAAAAGTAACTGAATATACCAAATTAGTTAGTGGTCAAGGATACTAAAGAGGTCATAGCTATAAAACATTGCTTATAGTCACTAAAAATCGTCTAATGGACATTCAAGTTACAATGGAAATTACGTTCTGGGCCTCAAGGGGTTAATAACAAGAACCACTCCTCCTCCCCTTTAGGTACTGCCCCCTTTCACTCCCCCCTTTACCCCCTCTCGTGACTACCTCCTTCAGCCACTTCATCTCCTTCAGGCAATAACAAGGCTGTATTTGCGTCTGGAACAGTTACACATCAATCTTCCCGTGGCACGCCCCTCACTAAGGCTAATGTGATTGGCTGGTTTTATGGCGAGGTAAAGACGTAAGGGGCAAACAGCGACAATAGCCACTTAGGGGAAAAAGGGCAAAGGGATGTTGGGGAAAATTGAAATAACCTTTTTTTTGTAATGAAAGGTAACGATGATTTTTTTAAAGTAGTCAATTAAAGTAAATGAATACAATGGTGATTAAACGTGGGTATAAAAATTAGAATACAAATGGAAGCAACAACAATAGCCACTTAAGGTGAAGAAAGGCCAAGGAATGTTGGGGAAAATTGTTAACACCTTTTTTGTAATAATAAAGATGATTTATTTTTTAAGTGATTCATTAAAGATGGATGAATAAAATGGTGATTAAACATGGGAGAAAATGGAAGAAAAAAAAAGTTACTCAAAAGAAAACGGTAAATAGATGAAATTGAATACATATTTTGGAGTGAAAAAGAGGAATAAAAAGTAAATAAACAAGAGTAAAGAAAGGGAAAAAAAAATAGTTACTGATAACAAAACGAAAATAAGTGAAGTTAAATAGAAACATTTATCATAAAATCTGTTATTATTGCGAAAAAAGATTGTGTAGGTAATGATGATGACAAATCTTAATATAGCCAAATATGGAAGAGTTAATGGGTGGGAAAAACAAACTCATTACCTCTCATAACTCTAATGGAGAATACATGTCCTCTTCCCTCCCTGTAACTATTTCCCGCCTTCACTTCCCTTCCCTCCCTCTTTCTGCGTAGGGGAAAGTACCAGGGGGGGGGGGGATAATATGGAGGTAGAGGGGGCAAGGCAGCTTGGAGGGAGGGAGGGAGGGAGGGATAGATAGAGCAGAGCCGGACTAATGACTAGGGGAGAGAGGAAGGGAGGAAAAAGAGTGAAAATGACGCAATGAAGAGAGAGAAAAAAAATGTTTACCCGCACGCAAGAGCTGAAAAGTGGAGGGGAAAAGTGCACGAAGGGATGAAACCTGAGAAATAGAGGAAATAATTACTATATGTAGTAGTTAGTTTATAGTAAAATAGGAGAGAGAGAGAGAGAGAGAGAGAGAGAGAGAGAGAGGAGAGAGGAGAGAGAGAGAGAGAGAGAGAGAGAGAGAGAGAGAGAGAGAGAGAGAGAGAGAGGAGAGAGAGAGAGAGAGAGAGAGAGAGAGAGAGAGAGAGAGAGAGAAAAAAAAAACGATTTTTAGAGGAAAAATAACATATGAAGTAAATAAAGTATATAACACAAGATTCTGCTCTCGCATCTTTTTTTTCCATTTTTCTGAAGCACTTGCTCTGCGGCGATCAAAAGGGAACTTGCCGTAATCTCGAGCCAGCATCAGCAGCTGCGTCAAGGAGGGAGAAGATACATTCAGGGGCTTGTGCCGGTAAAATGAGGTGGTAGAGGCGAGTGAAAGGAGAGTCAGGCTGCGGGATACACGAGTCCACCCTTTTCTGCCTTCAAAGAAACTGGGTCCGCCGTGCAAACAGTGACGCCGCGCCGTGGTGATGTGTTCACTGTTTTGTGGGTATTCCTCAGGATCATCGTCCTCGGCGGTGTCGCCACGACGGTACGACCTGTTAGATGTGACTGAGTGCTCCATGGGTCTCGTGTGTGTGCGTGTGGTGTGTGTGGTGTGTGCCAGTGTGTGCGTTGTGTGTGTGTATTGGTGTGTGTGTGTGTGTGTGTGTGTGTAAGCGTGTGTGTGTGTGTGTGCGCGCTTGTAAGTGTGTGCGGTGCGGACGAGCGATGCTGTGTTGTGCGGCGGCTTATCTCCCATCTCGCCTTATCTCCTTGTGTGTGCCGAGCCGTGACGTCACGTGTTTGATGCTTCCTGAAAGAACCCGGGAAAGAAAGAGAAAGGCGAATGGGGGGTATTTTTATGGCGGGATGTTCACAGTAAGCTTTATGTGTATGTATACATGTACACTTAGGGACCTACAGTATCTATGTATGTATGTATGTGTGTATGTGTGTGTGTGTGTGTGTAATGACAGGAATACCCTGGTACAGACCTGTCTCGTGCGGACGCGGAGGCGCGCCTGCTGGGCAGCAGCAGCCGGCCTGTGACGTCCATCGAGCCGCTGATGGACCTTGTAGGCGGCGGGGGCGCGGCGCCCCTCGGGCCCCTGCAGCCCATATTTGACGAGGCGGCGCCCCGCAGCGTGTCAAGCCTGACGGGCGGCACCGCCTACCTGCACTGCGTGGTGCACCACCTGGGCGCCGGCTCCGTAAGTACCTACACGTGTGCCTTCACTGTACCTGTGTTATTGAACTGAACCTGTGTACTGCATGTGTACCTTACTTGTACCTGCACTGCGTGGTGCACCACCTGGACGCCGGAAGCGTGAGTACATGTGTTTGTACCTGTGTACTGCATGTGTACCTTACATTTGTAACTGTTGCTATGTACCTTACTTCTACCTGCACTGTACCGCCCTCCGTTAGTGTGTTGCAGCATGAGTACACCTGCACCCATGTAGTGTAGCCCGGTACACCCCCGCCTACCAACCCTCAGCAGTGTGAGGCGCCTCGTGAGTAACGCCACCACCACCACCACCTTACCGTTACCATGCAGTGTTTGTCTGCCACTCACCCTCATCACGTGCCTGGGTGTCCATAAATTGAGTGCTCCCTCACCCTCACCCTCACCCAGCCACAACCCTCCCATGTATACCCTCCACATCCGTCACAAACGTCACCGTAGCCTTTCCACGAAGCCTCAAGGCCCGCCAGACAGACAGGCAGCGGGCAGGCGTGCATGGGTGGCGCCTCCCGTCCTCCTGGCTTCCTCGCCCTCCCATGACGCCGCCTGACAGTACACATAATATTATGTATTGCATTCCTCGCGCGTCATGTTCACTTCATGCTCACTACGCCCTCCTCCCGCCCACCTTACTGTAGGGGCACCTCCATTTGGCTCGAAAGTGTTCTAAAAGTGTTAATAGTGTTCTGTGTTCACCTGGGCAGTGCTAATGTACAGGTAACTCCCACGCCTCAAAGATGACCTCACTACCTGTTGTGTGGGGTGTGGGGGTTTTTTGGTTTTGTGGTGGTTTTTGTTTGTGTTGTGTGTGTTTTTGTGTGTTGTGGTGTAACCCGAAAGGGCTTCTAATGCGTCGAAATTGTGGCTGAATTACTGTTTTGTGAGTCCTCCTCCTCCTCCTCTTACTTCTTCCCTTTCTTCTTCTCCTCTCCTCCTCTTCCTTTCTATCCTATTACTAATCTTCTTTAATTTTCTTTATTCTCTTTTGTTTCCTTCCTAATTCCGCTCTTCACTGTGTCTTTTCTCTTATCATCATGTAAGGTGTTCCTCCCGGCCTCCTGGTGGGTACAATTACAAGATATTTTTAGCTCATTGTTTAGAAGTGTTTTTAAGGTTTCCGGGAAATCCATATTTGAGCATAATATTTTTCCAAGAATTTGTTGAAATACTTATCCTTCAGCAACAAAACGCGGATGTATTCGAACTTTTTTTTTTAACTCGTCCCTTTTGAAAATATATAATTGTATCCACACCTTATTATCTTTCTCTCACACACGTACCCTCGTCTTCCCCCCCTGCCCCCAGGTGTCGTGGATCCGGCGCCGCGACCTGCACATCCTGACGGTGGGCACGTACACGTACACGACGGACCAGCGGTTCGAGGTGGTGCACGCCGCCGCCTCGAGGGACTGGATCCTCAAGCTGCGGTACGCGCAGGCGCGCGACTCCGGCCTGTACGAGTGTCAGGTGTCGCGGCGGCCTGTACTGACCTACCCTGTGCGTCTGTCTGTGTACGGTGAGTGTGTGTGTGTGTGGTGTGTGTGTGTGTGTGTGTTGTGTGTGGTGTGTAATTGTGTGTGTGTATTTGTGTGTGTGTGTGTGTGTGTGTGTGTGTACATAATTTCGTACTACTTTCCGAATATATCTCATTTGAACTCCCCCCTCCCGCCCACGCAGCCCCCCGCGCCAGCATCGTGGGCGCCCCTGACCTGCACGTGGACAGGGGCTCGACCATCAACCTCACGTGCACCGTCACCCACACGCCGGAGCCCCCCGCCTACATCTTCTGGTACCACAACGGACAGGTACGTGAGCCACAGGTACACTAGAGTTGCCTTTACTGCATATTTTGGTACTATGGGGGAGGCAGTGACCGAGTGGTTAACGTCTTTAATTAATGAGCTCGATGTCCCGAGTTTGAATACTTCCGGGGGCAACTCTTTCAACCATCTTTAACGCGGTGGCTAAGATCCTAGTAGTTGTGAGCACAAGGTCCCGAGTTCAAATCCAGCCAGGAGCAACTGTTTCTTCCATCGTGGAGTGGCCGAAGATACCCACATGCTGCATGAACCTCATCTTCGACTTCGACTACCCGTGCGGCGGAGGACGCCAGGTGGCAGCACGAGCCTCAACTCAAACCATCACAGGAGTCACTATAAATATCCAGCCTACGCCACCACGGGTGAGGGCCAATTCTCACAGACCTCCAGAATGTGCAGGGCCAACAACCTGAGCCCTCAAAGAAAAAAAAAAGCACAAGCTATAGGAGCTATAGTCTCCAACGTAAAAAAAAAAAAAAAAAAAAATACAGAACGAGAGAAACACATTCATGTAACTTATACAACTACGCGTCCAGTACATGCTGGTACTTGTGTCCTTATTTGTGTAGAGCAAAGTTGTGTCCTTATTTGTGTAGAGCAAAGTTGTGTCCTTATTTGTGTAGAGCAAAGTTGTGTCCTTATTTGTGTAGAGCAAAGTTGTGTCCTTATTTGTGTAGAGAAAAGTTGTGTCCTTATTTGTGTAGAGCAAAGTTGTGTCCTTATTTGTGTAGAGCAAAGTTGTGTCCTTATTTGTGTAGAGCAAAGTTGTGTCCTTATTTGTGTAGAGCAAAGTTGTGTCCTTATTTGTGTAGAGCAAAGTTGTGTCCTTATTTGTGTAGAGCAAAGTAAAGACAGTATGTGATGTAGGTAGTCTGAGGTGCTTTTTTGTGTGTCCTCAGCGAAGTAATGAGAAAACAGGTCACTTCTTCCCGTTACATCCTCTCCCTCACGGACCAAGAACAAGGCCGCTGTGTGTGTATATGAGGCGCCGCGTTGCCTGCCATTGTTAACAGCGGTAATATTTTATGCCTGGACGCCTCAAGCACCTTTATACTCGACACGAAGCGAAATACTCGTTGCTATTTATTGTTTTCCTTTGTCTTGTGGACGAGGGAAGAAATACGAAGTTGTCCTCGCCTCGCTGTGGCTTTTCTTCTCCAGCATTCTGCCTACATATATGCTGTTTGTCCGTCTGTCCATCTGTGTTATAACTCTGTCGCTCGCCCCCCTATTGTCTCTTTCTCTTTCACTCTTACTGGTAAAGATTTCATATAATTATACCTTATCAGTAACCCCTTCTCCTCTTACGTAAAGCTTCATTATATAACAGCTTTCTTCCCTCTCACCTCCTTCACCCTTCTCACTGTACACACCCACCAACACCCTTTTCCTTCCTCGCCCCAACACTCCCTCCTCCCTGTGGCGTGTGGCGTGTGGCGTGTGGCGTGGCAGCCGCAGGACCCCAGGTGTGTGTCTGTCTAAATTGACTATAAAGGAAAGCGTCAGGCCACAAGCTGCCACTGGTCGCCAAGGACACGTATCTGTAGCCAGTATTCTGACTGAGATTAATGAAAGGCTATAGTGAATACTCTGGGACTAATGAAAGGGCTGGGGAAGTGCGTGTGGCTGACTAGAGTAACGTTGTCACAGTGATGTCGTGCTGGGTGACGTAGCATTGTCACAGTGCGGACGTAACATTGTGCACTAGATTCATTTGCAGTATGTGAATGTTTAAATGAGTTCGTTCAGATCGTAAACAAATAACTGATCTGATTGTGAACTATGGGAAAATGAAGAATATTCCGCCTCCTTGCTACACAGAAACGTGGAAGTAACAGATCCATATCGTAATACAGATACAGATCCAACGGCCAGATCGTAAACTACTAATTGATCTTATAGTGAAAGTTGAGGAAATGTAGATTATTCCTCCTTCTTCGCTATATACACAAAAACGTGGAAGTAGCAGTTTTTATTCGTTCAGATCGTAAATAAGTAACTGATCTTAGAGTGAAAGTTGAGGAATTTAAGATTACTCCGCCTCCTTGGCTACACAGAAACGGGAAATTAAGTAACAGTTTCGTTCAGATCGTAAATTACTAACTGATCTTATATCATCCAAACCAGACCAAAATAGCCTAAATAAACCAGACTAAATACCTAAACTGACCAGATTAAATACTTCACTAACCAGACTAAATATTTAACTAACCAGACTAAATATTTAACTAACCAGACTAAATATTTAACTAACCAGACTAAATATTTAACTAACCAGACTAAATATTTAACTAACCAGACTAAATATTTAACTAACCAGACTAAATATTTAACTAACCAGACTAAATATTTAACTAACCAGACTAAATATTTAACTAACCAGACTAAATATTTAACTAACCAGACTAAATATTTAACTAACCAGACTAAATATTTAACTAACCAGACTAAATATTTAACTAACCAGACTAAATACTTCACTAACCAGACTAAATACTTCACTAACCAGACTAAATACTTCACTAACCAGACTAAATACTTCACTAACCAGACTAAATACTTCACTAACCAGACTAAATACTTCACTAACCAGACTAAAACTTTACAACCAGACAAATACTTCAAAAACCCGACTAAATACTTTATAACCAGACTAAATACTTCATAACCCGACTAAATACTTCACTAACCAGACTAAAACTTCATAACCCGACTAAAAACTTCACAACCAGGGCTAAAATTTACTAAAAAGACTAAATACTTTCCCAACCAGACTAAAAATCATAACCAGACAAATATTCACTAACCAGATTAAAACTTTCACTAACCCGCTAAATACTTCACAACCCGACTAAATACTTCACTAACCAGATTAATATTCACTAACAGATAAATATTTAACTAACCCGACTAAAACTTCACAACCAGACTAAATACTTTACTAACCAGCTAAATACTTATAACCAGACTAATACTAAAAATTTTTTCCAGCTAAAAAAATTTAAACCAGACTAAATACTTCACTAACCGGCTAAATACTTTATAACCAGACTAAATACTTCATAACCAGACTAAATACTTCACTAACCAGACTAAAACTTCACTAACTAGAAAAAACTTCATAACCAGACAAAAATTTAATAACCAGACTAAAAATTTTTAAATAACCCGACTAAAATACTTCATAACCAGACTAAATACTTCACTAAAAGACTAAATACTTCATAACAGACTAAATATTTAACAACCAGACAAAACTTCCTAACCCGATAAATATTTTAACTAAACCCGACTAATATTCACTAACCCGACTAAATATTCATAACCAGCTAAATTTCATAACCAGGGCTAAAAATTTTAAATAACCAGACTAAATACTTCACTAACCCGACTAAATCTTTACTAACCAGTAAAAACTTCAAACCAGACTAAAAATTTTACTAACCAGACAAATACTTCACTAACCAGACTAAATACTTCACTAACCCGACTAAATATTCACTAACCCCGACTAAATACTTTACTAACCAGACTAAAATTAAATAACCAGATAAATATTCACTAACCGACTAAATATTTAACTAACCAGACTAAATTTTAACTAAGCAGATGAAAAATTTTAATAACCAGACAAATATTTAACAAACCCGACTAAAAATTTAAATAACCAGATAAAATTTAAAAAACAGACTAATATTTAACTAACCAGATAAAACTTTAAACCAGACTAAAAACTTCACTAACCAGACTAAAAAACTAAATTTACCAGACTAAATTCCACTAACCAGATAGATACTTCATAAACCCGACTAAATATAAATTTTTCCCGACTAAATACTTCACTAACCAGACTAAATACTTCACTAACCAGACTAAATACTTCACTAACCAGACTAAATACTAAATTTACCAGACTAAATACTTCACTAACCAGACTAGATACTTCACTAACCAGACTAAATACTAAATTTACCAGACTAAATACTTCACTAACCAGACTAAATACTTCACTAACCAGACTAAATACTTCACTAACCAGACTAAATACTTCACTAACCAGACTAAATACTTCACTAACCAGACTAAATACTTCACTAACCAGACTAAATACTTCACTAACCAGACTAAATACTAAATTTACCAGACTAAATACTTCACTAACCAGACTAGATACCTAAACTAACCAGACTAAATACTTCACTAACCAGACTAAATACTTCACTAACCAGACTAAATACTTCACTAACCAGACTAAATACTTCACAAACCAGACTAAATACTTCACTAACCAGACTAAATACTTCACTAACCAGACTAAATACTTCACTAACCAGACTAAATACATAAAAGGTGAGAAAATAAAGATTACTCTGCCTCCTTCGCTACACAGAAACGTGGAAGTAACATTTATTCCGCGTTCAAGACTTCAAGGTGTCGCCACAGTTACCAATTAGGCAGAGGAGGCCAGGCACAGCGGCGGCCACTCTGCAATCCCGCGTCATTGGTCCTCCCGCGCACCACAGACAGACGGCCGCTGATGCCTCGCCGCCCCGCCCCGCCCCGCCCCGCCCCGCCACCTGTCACCCCTCAGCATATTCACCAACTCTATATGAATATGTGGTTTCCCAGTGAAGACGCGTAGCTGTAGCTCCGAAAGTAATCATAGTATAATCTCGAAAATACCCTCATTGTGATTCCCATACAAAGTTACTGGGAAAGGACCAGGAATCCTATCATACCCTAACCGTAACGTAACGAAGCCTAGCCTGACGTGTTCAAGAGTAAACGCGAAATACTCTTCCAGAAAACGGGAATATGCCACCTGTCACGGTCCTCTGTCATGGGAATCCTGGACCTGAACCGCCACTATGCAAAACACGGCGCTGCGGTGGCGGTGGTGGTGGCTGGTGTGGTGGCTGGTGTGGTGGTGGTGGTGGTGAGAGGTACGCGTAGGAATGTGGTCTAGTGGAGGTGCCCTGAATTCGCTCCTCCCACCGACACAATGTTTTTCTGTTCGCATTGCATTCCTGTGACGTTAATAATAATAATAGTAATAAAAACAGGTGATGAAGGAGACACGGGCTGGGGATGATAGTAATAATTGTATTTTCACCCGAAGGCCTACAGTAAAAACAACAACATAATATACATACATGAGTAAATGAACTAAAGTACTAAAGCAAATAAAATAATATATAGTAATTAAGCCCGGAAATGTATCTTAACCCGAGCTTTTTCTACTTTTGACGATAAATAAGATCAAGGATTATCTAGAGAAGAGGAGAGGCACGAAAATTCAATCAGTGCATTTAAGAATCCACGAATTTATGTTTTATAGACTTTATAGACTAGATGTATAAGTGAAGAGCTTAATGATTACACGAGACGCAGGTTTATGTTTGACTGGCTTCCGTTCCTTACCACTGTTGTCTGGGTCAAAGTAACAGATATCAGACATAAGAAAATAAGGAAGCTACAAGAGGCCGTGAGACCTACACGTGGTAGTTCTTGTGAAACGAAGACTTTCCAAACGAAAGAAACACACGAACAGGAAGTAACAGACGAAGTGGGTTTACTTAATATCTGTTACTTTGGTCTGGGAGTGAGGGCTGGCTGTCCAGGGCAGGGAGGGCTGGCATCCCTGGCTGTCCGTCACGCTGCTGTTAATGCGACGCAACGCTGGTTTTCCTTGTCCTGTGTTGTGCCTCAATTTTGGCTGTTAATTCCTCGTTCATTCCGTGACGAGAGAGAGAGAGAGAGAGAGAGAGAGAGAGAGAGAGAGAGAGAGAGAGAGAGAGAGAGAGAGAGAGAGAGAGAGAGAGAGAGAGAGAGAGAGAGAGAGAGAGGTGGTTGGGGGGGGGGGCAGGTTTATAGATGCATGTCATAAATTCAGCCTCCTGCTTCCTCCATTGCCAGCTCAGCTCGTACGTTTGAGCCCATGGAGGTATTAAGGAATACCTCTTATTAATACCTCTCCCTTAATACCTCCATGTTTGAGACCCTCAGCACACTTGCCTCTCCCCACCACTGCCTTTACCATCTCAGACCCTCTTATTAGACCCATATTAGCTCCCTCGTAGCCCTTTCCATCCCCCTTGTAACCATTTTCAGCCCTTCACCGCTCTCCACCACTTGTCATCTCCCTCACACCAATCCCAGCCCCTGTACCTCCCCCTTCCCTGTCAGCCCCTCCCTCATCCAGCCCTCCCTCAGCTCTCCTTCCGGAGCTACAGCCACTTCCCCTTCCCCTTCCCTTCAGACTCCCTTCAGCCCCTCTCCACCACTTGTCATCTCCCTCAGTCCAATTCCAGCCCCTTTACCCCTCCCTGTCGGCCCGCCCCCTGTAACCTCCCTGTCAGCCCCCCCCCCCCCCCCCCCCACTCAGCCCCTGTGCTTGTGTTTGGCGCAGGTTGTGAACTACGAGTCCCCGCGGGGCGGCGTGACGGCGGTGACGCAGCGCGGCAACACCACCCAGGGCTTCCTGCTGATCCAGGACGCGCGGCCACAAGACTCCGGCAACTACACGTGCACGCCCTCCAACACCGCGCCCGCCGTGCTGCACGTGCACGTGCTCAACGGTACGTGCGTGTGTGGGTGTGGGTGGGAGAGAGAGAGAGAGAGAGAGAGAGAGAGAGAGAGAGAGAGAGAGAGAGAGAGAGAGAGAGAGAGAGAGAGAGAGAAATACAATTACGACAGAAGTTAGAGTTGGGAGGAGTTCCATCTAATTATATAAGATAAAATAGTATCAAATATTTTCCATTTTAATCAGGGTAAATAAGAAAACCAATACCTCCTCCTCCTCCTCCTCTCCTCCTCCTCCTCCTCCTCCTCTCTCCTCCTCCTCCTCCTCCCCTCCTCCTCCTCCTCCTCCTCCTCCTCCTCCCTTCCTCCATCTCCTCTTCGGGCCATATACACGAATATCTTTTTACCGTCTATTCTTCTCCCTGGAGCAATATCATTCCTTGGAGAGAGAGAGAGAGAGAGAGAGAGAGAGAGAGAGAGAGAGAGAGAGAGAGAGAGAGAGAGAGAACACCCCGCTGTCAATCCCCCCCTTCCCTCCTTCCTTTACTTCCTTCACTCCCTAGCCCTCACCCTCCTCACTCTGACAAACTTCTCAACATCTCAACAGAGCGGATGTGCAGCATTAATAGTTAGTTACAGTCCATTAAGCGGCATATCATTGTGCTGCCGTGACGCTGATGATGGTGAGTTATCAAGACGGAGTGTGAATGAGGCAGTAATGAAGGCACGATGGGTATGTATGAGTAACAAGCATTCATCCCTTGAGGCCCAGAACGTAATTTCCATCGTAATTTGGCCACCATTAGACGATTTTAATGAATATGAGCAATGTTTTATAGATATGACCTGTTTAGCATCCTTACCCACTAGCTAATTTGGCATATTTAGGCGTGAAGGGGTTAATCCAACACTGTCTAGGAAGTTCAGATGAGTGTCACTGTTTATGCAATGTCTACCTAACACTTTGCTTCTGTGTAGATAAATTTTTTTTTACATCACAAAGGACTGGCCAAGGGCACACCAAAAAGAGGTAACACAAAGCCCGCTAGCTAAGTTGCCCGTCCCTATAAAGAAGACAGTAAGAGAATATAGAAAGGGGCGTGGGCCTACTTAGTTGGGGAGGTGTCTTTGTTGTAGTGTTGAAAAAAAGTAAGTATAGTAGCTTTGATAACTTTCCCTAATGATTGTTGATTAAAAAAAAACTAGGGAAACCAAGCAAATAGTGTGAAAACCAATGCGACATAGGAAAATAATTATGTTGCAATGGACTAATTATAATCTATATCCTATACGGTTATCAAAGGTTAATTAAAAGCTATTAAACACACATCATGATTATTTTTGAGGGATTTCCGTAACGTTGCATAATAGAAAAATTGAAAGGCTGTAGGCTGCTGATGTTGTTTTTCTCACAATGCTCATTATAATCCCTGCAGTGCCAAAGCCGTCTGTGTGTAACATAGAGACGGCTTTGGCAGTGCTGTGTAAGAAGATCCACACACAGAAAAAATAAGAACTAAAAGAACACATTCACATTGTTGAACTTTTTTCCATAGGGGATTCGCCAAGAGTAAAAAATAAAAAAAATTAAAAAGATAAAAAAGACCGTCACAGAGAGAGAGAGAGAGAGAGAGAGAGAGAGAGAGAGAGAGAGAGAGAGAGAGAGAGAGAGGAGAGATGAGAGGAGAGAGAGAGAGAGAGAGAGAGAGAGAGAGGTGGGTAGTAATATTTTCAGGGAGGGCTAAAAAAAGTAAGTTCTATTGTGTTTTTTGAGATAATGAGAGGAAATTAGAGAGAGAGAGAGAGAGAGAGGAGAGAGAGAGAGAGGAGAGAGAGAGAGAGAGAGAGAGAGAGGAGAGAGAGAGAGAGAGAGAGAGAGAGAGAGAGAGAGGTGGGTAGTAATATTTTCAGGGAGGGCTAAAAAAAGTAAGTTCTATTGTGTTTTTTGAGATAATGAGAGGAAATGAGAGAGAGAGAGAGAGAGAGAGAGAGAGAGGAGAGAGAAGAGAGAGAGAGAGAGAGGAGAGAGAGAGAGAGAGAGAGAGAGAGGTGGGTAGTAATATTTTCAAGGAGGGCTAAAAAAAGTAAGTTCTATTGTGTTTTTGAGATAATGAGAGGAAACTAGAAAGAGAGAGAGAGAGAGAGAGGTGGGTAGTAATATTTTCAAGGAGGGCTAAAAAAAGTAAGTTCTATTGTTTTTTATGAGATAATGAGAGGAAACTAGAGAGAGAGAGGAGAGAGAGAGAGAGAGAGAGAGAGAGAGAGAGAGAGAGGGGGGTAGTAATATTTTCAGGGAGGGCTAAAAAAAGTAAGTTCTATTGTGTTTTTTGAGATAATGAGAGGAAATTAGAGAGAGAGAGAGAGAGAGAGAGAGAGAGAGAGAGAGAGAGAGAGAGAGAGAGGAGAGAGAGAGAGAGAGAGAGAGAGAGAGAGGTGGGTAGTAATATTTTCAGGGAGGGCTAAAAAAAGTAAGTTCTATTGTGTTTTTGAGATAATGAGAGGAAATTAGAGAGAGAGAGAGAGAGAGAGAGAGAGGAGAGAGAGAGAGAGAGAGTGAGTGAGAGAGAAATTAGAGATTAGAGAGAGGAGCAGCTGGAGCAATGAAAAAAAAAAAAACCGCTAGCTGCCAGTCCCTATAAACAATTGTATTTATTTCCCGGCAGAATAGCGTCATCCCTTTAGCATACCTGATTGACTGTATTAGTATTCCCCGTCCATCCTCAGCCTTCTGGGAATTTACCGAGGCAATTATCAGCTGCACGCATCCGTTTCCTTTATTATTACAGCTGCACAATAGGCTAACGTCCACGCCTCTCATTATACCGCTGCGTTCACTATACCGCTGTGTTTACTATACCGCTGCGTTCACTATACCGCTGCGTTCATTATACCGCTGTGTTCACTATACCACTGCGTTCACTATACCGTTGCGTTCACTATACCGCTGCGTTCACTATACCGCTGCGTTCACTATACCGCTGCGTTCACTATACCGCTGCGTTTACTATACCGCTGCGTTCACTATACCGCTGCGTTCACTATACCGCTACGTTCATTATACCACTGCGTTCACTATACCGCTGCGTTCACTATACCGCTGCGTTCACTATACCGCTGCGTTCCTACCTATCAGTCAAATTTAGATCCAAAACTACAGTATTTTTGTATATTGTCGCTACACTATTATATACTAAACTACTAATTATTTTATATCATTATACTAGACTACTAAACTATTAAGCTTCTCTGGGTTTTTAGTTATCATTTCTCGGTTCTAGTAATTTTTTTGTACGTTTCGGCAGTCAAATTTAGATCCTAAATGACAGTACTGTTGTATCGTGTCGCCACACTAGTAAATATTAAAAGCTTTTCAGATTTTTATTTTTACAATTTCTCGGTTCTGGTCATTTTTTTGAACGTTTCGTCAATCAAATTTTCATCCTTTACACTTCATTATTTTTGTATCATGTCGCCACTCTAGTCAATATTAGGCTTCTCTGATTTTTTTTATCACTTCTCGATTCTGGTAATTTTGTTGAACTTTTCATCAATCAAATTTAGATCCTAAACGACAGTATTTTTTTGTATCTTATCGCAACACTAAAAATTAAGTGTGTTCGTTTTTTCTTCTTCATTATTTCATTATTGTAAATATTTTGTTGAACATTTGTGTGTGTGTGTGATATAAAAAAATCTTACATTATTTGCATTATTTTGATATCTTGTCACTACACACTACACTATTAAGCTTCTCTACTTTTTTATAAATTTTTTTACGGTTCCGGATATTGTGTTGAACGCTTTGTGTGTGTTTTAGAAAGTCATCATTATTTAGCATTAACATTATTTTTATCTCTTGTCACTACACATTAAACTATTTTTTCCTCAATTCTCTAATAATTCTCGGTAATAATAATTTTCTCTAACAATTTTTTTTTTTATCATTTCTTAGTTCTGGGTATTTTGTGTGTGTGTGAATGTGTGAATTTTACTAAGTTTTTATTATGAGTATTTCCCATTAATGGTTATGTGTCATTATAGTCTTAAACTAAATCTGTGGATGGCGGGAAAAAATAATGTGGGACTGAATAGACGAGTGGGATTAATTAGGTTAATGAGGGAATGTAATTAGTAAGTGATCCGCGAGGTGGTGACTCACTCATACTATGCGTCGTGTTTATCGTTGGTATTCGTAGTGATTGGTCGGTCGGGCGCTGACCCTACACTTCGTATTTATTTTTATTATTTATTTTTTTACATCAAAGGACTGGCCAAGGGTAAACAAAAAAATACCCCGATAAATTGCCAGTCCCTATAAAGAAGACAGTAAGAGAATATAGAAAGGGGGGGGGGTGTAGTTCGTTGTTACCGTAGATAACACTAAAGTCGCCAGGACAACGTTTCTTTTCGATTTACAGACGTGTGGTGGCGTTAATACTTACATTTCTACATCCATGATTTCAGGAAAATTAGAAGGGGCTATCTGGAGAGTCTGTGTCATTTTGTGTCTTCATCTGTGTCACATGGCTATAAATGAACAAATTAGCAAAATATCAACCGAGTGGCTACCTACACTAAGATCGCCAGCTAGTGTTTATGTTCTGAGTGTCCTCCCGCCGTCGTCGTCGCCCGAAAAAAAACGCGTAGTGAAATTTGAAACCGTGTATACTTGCAGCTACAAAGCATAAAACAACGCTGAAACAGGGTAGATTATACAGTCATGATATAAACTACTGTGTATCATCTTCAGTGGCACATACACATCAGTAGTGATTCTATAATTCGTAATATATGGCGCCTGGCGACATTAGTGCACCGTGGCGACTATAGTGTTGTCTACGGTAGTTAAGTTGTTAGTTAGTTGGTTGTTAATAGTCTGTTGGAAAAGCTCTAAAAATATCCCCAATCAAAAAATGACAAGAAAATGAATAGATGAATAGATATAATAGAAAGACGATGAATATATGTATAAATAAATATATAAAGAAATAAAAAAGTAAAATAAATAAATAATTAGAATAGATATAGATCGAATAAATGCAAGCAAATGAATAGAGAGATAAGAGATGTACAATAAGTATATGAATAAATAAAAAGTTAAAAAGGAAAAAAATAATATAGAATAGAAATAGATCGAATAAATAAAATGATAAATAGATGAACAAGTAAAAAAGTAAAGAAAATAACAAATATAGTAAATCAATACTAAACAAAATAAAAAAATTCATGATAAAAACAATGCTGCCGTTATGAACAAATCATTAAAAACATGGTATCTTTTTGTATTTTATAGCATATTATTAAAGTTTCCAGCATCTTTCCGTCCGTCTATGAGAAATACTGGCTATCAATGACATATACACAACGTCATGAATAGCAGTGACAAAATAATGTAAAACCGTTGAATATATCGTTGGTTTAGTCTTGTGTGTGGCTATAAGTTAGTATACCATTCCTTACACCTGGTCGACCTTGTTATTGTTTCTAGGAATTATGGTGTCTTTGCCTTTCTGTTGCTATTGTTGTTATTTGTTGTCGTCGTAGAGAAATGAGGAATCGAACCCGGGAACACTACCGTAGATAACACTAACGTCGCCAGGACAACGTTTCTTTTCTATTTACAGACGTCTGGTGGCGTCAATATTTACATTTCTACATCCATGATTTCAGGAACGTTAGAAGGGGCTATCTGGAGAGTCTGTATTTTGTGTCTTCATATGTGTTATATTATGGCTATAAATGAACAAATTACAAAAATATCAAAGGCAAGTGGCGACGTTGGTAACGGTGCTAAGATCGCCAGCTATAATGCTTATAGTGTTTATGTCCTCCCGTCAGCTGCTGTCTGTTGTCGCCCGAAAAAAAACGGGTAGTGAAATTTGAAACCGTATATACTTGTAGATACAAAGCATAAAACAACGCTGAAACAGGGTAGATTATACAGTCATGATATAAACTACTGTGTATCATCTTCAGTGGCACATACAAATCAGTAGTGATGCTATAATTCGTAAAATATGGCGCCTGGCGACATTAGGGCAGGTGGCGACTAAAGTGTTATCTACGGTAGGTTGTGAGACGAGCTCGCTAGCCACTACACCACCACCATCGCTTTTAACAAGTATAAACACTATCAGAAAAACACGTTCATTATCGTCGTATTTTATCCTTTCGTAGTATCATCATTGTTATCATATTTATTCTCCCCGGTTGCCTTATAAGCTCATTAGGTCCTACTATTGTTGTCGGATCGGGTGGCAGTAGTTAGTGGGTCTCGGTTCAATACCTTATTTCATCCTTCCCATAATTGCCTATAGTCTGTGTCTATTGTTATATATATATATTTTTTTTGTAGTGCGTGTCGTCTCAATAACTAACCTCAGCCTTCCCAGAATTGCCTTCATTATAACGGTATTACCCGCCTCGAAATCATATTTTATTGCGTATAATATTTCTTCTTTACTTTTCTGAATGAATTTCGTATTGACACGTAATATTAATGGCATTGTTTTTCCATTTTATATTTTTTTGGGTTATTTTACTTATACGCATAGAAATATAGGAATAAAAACAGATAGACAAATAGAACGATAAAAACAGACGAAAGGATATAAAGCTAAAACAGAAACAAAACAGAGACGATTTTTTTTTTTTACATAGGAACAAAACAGTGACGGACAAAAAAAAAAAAAAAAAAAAAAAAAAAAAAAAAAAAAAAAAAAAATCAGAAACGGGAACATTTTAAACAGTGACATAAACAGCAAAAAAAAAAGAGAAAAAAAGAAACAGGAACAACGCGGTGACATCAACAACAACAAAAAAAATCATATATAAAAAGCAAATAAAAAAAGTCGATGAAAATATCTAGTCTAAACGTAATATTTTCTTTCTCAGGTGAGCAAAAAAAATGAAGAGAAAATCAGAAACAGGAACAAAGCAGTGACATGAACAGCAACAGCAATAAATAAATAAATAAATAAATAAATAAATAAATAAATAAATAAACAAACAAATTAAAAAAAGTCGATGAAAATAATTTTAACTTCATTTATTTTCCTCCTCAGGTGACCCGCCCGCCGCCGTGCAGACAAGCCAAGGAGTAAGTTCATCCTCCTTTCTGTGTTCCCGCGGCTGCCCTGTCCTCCCCTGCCTCCTCCTGTTGGTGCTGGCGTGGGTGTGGAGACCGCCCATACCCTCCCCGGGCGTGTGAGGGCGTGGGTGCAGCCGTGGGAGAAGTTATCTTAATTTTAGTCACCTATCTTAGCAAATTTTAGACTCTCTCTCTCTCTCTCCTCTCTCTCCTCTCTCTCTCTCTTCTCTCTCTCTCTCTCTCTCTCTCTCTCTCTCTCTCTCTCTCTCTCTCTCGTGTTGGCAATGATAGATTTACAGCTAATTTACAGATTTACATGTACGCTTCTTTACAGCTAGGTAGAAATTAAGAATCTTAATTTTCTAAGAAATGATCATGATTATACACATAACACAAGTAATATGTTACTAATACCAATAATAATGTTTCTAGGACTCGACATGACTTGGAATTTTTCTAAGTAAACTTAAAAAAAGATACTTGCTCTTATATTGATATTAATTTTTGAAACTCCTTTGTAATGAAGTATTTTTTATTTTTTTATTTAGTCCATCAAGACTAACTCGTTTTCTATACAGTAAATAATCCGATGTACCTTGTTTTATATGTTGTATTTTTTCAATAAAAGCTACTGACAACGTGTTTTGTAGCATTGTGTGTGTGTGTGCGTGTGTGTGTGTGTGTGTGTGTGTATGTGCGTGTGCGTGTGTGTGGTGTTTGTGTGGTTTATAGTCAGTCATATTTCAGCTGAACGATAACTGTATATATATAAACATTGTCCTTTATTTATATATACGCCTATCTAGATAGTGATAGTATTTCATTTATCTTTTCATTCATATTTTTTTTCCCTCTCGGCGCGTGATCGGGGGAATATTTTACTTCGTTATTTTATTTACCCGGCAGAATATTGTGATAGCGACTAGCGTGTTTTTATCGGCCCGTGTTCCGCCGCCTTGTTCCTGCCACTCTGTTACGGTACAAATCTGTGAACGATATAAAAACAATTCCTCCGAGCTGGCAAATGTAACTGGAATTCTATGTAGTTCACCGTTTTGCCCAATTACTTAACTATATACCTGTCAATTTATTTATTTAACTATCTATCTACGTGTTTATCTATTTATTTAATCATTTATCTAAGTGTATGCTCGTAAGCGTTTTTATTTTTTAATGGTTTCAATTGTGTATTTAATTAATTTAATTTTTCCCGCTTCTCTCTTTCCAACGGTATAACATAATCACAGCTTCGGCTTCGGCGCAATATTTTACAACTAAACAATGTATGTAAAACTTTTATAGGCACAAAATAATAATAATCTAATATAATGTACTAAATAACAGTGATTTGGTATCTACGGTGAAGAGTGTACGTTTAGTAAGGAAGAAAACGGGAAATTAAACTTGACGCCGAACCCTCTTAGCTTCCATCAACAAAAGCGCCGTAACATTTGTGCTGTGTGTGTGCGCGTGTGTCGTCATATTTTGCCACTTTCCACCATCAAGCAGTCATCTCCGGAGGCCAGGTGAGTGTGTGAATATCCGTGAATGTCTGTAGATGCCGTGAAGTAGCAGGAACGCTAGGGAACTAACCAGATATAGAGAGATAGATGTTTCAGTGAGGCAGGTTGAGTCAGCTGTGGGGCGCGTGGGTACCTGCCATGCTCGCCTTCGTGTTGTTGTTATTGTTATGAACGGAGATCTTTCTGTTGGCCTTACTCATGTGTCTATATAGTTTATGCTTCAGTGTGACGTACCTTAGCCTTACACACATACACGACACACGTCCCTGGGGTAAACTATGCTATGCGGTGTATGGGCAGTGGGCCGGGTGGTGGAGGCGTGTGGTTGGTATGGCAGGAGGGATGTAGCAACTCTACGAGCGAGGCGTCGAAGCACATGAGCTTTGCGGTGATAGTTATATGATTTATATTCTCAACAGAGTATCAGTGGATGTGAATGTGTCCTGCTTGAGGCTTTGGTGGAAACTTTGGCCATGTTTTGTTAATAGTTTGAGTAGTTTATCGGAATATTTACCTAGTTACCTACTAAACCATTTACTAGGAACAGGAACTACCACGTGTATTGTTTTTTATAGGTCTCACTGCCTCTTGTAGCTTCCTCATTTTCTTATGTTCTTAGTAGTGAACAAGGATGATCAAAAGACGTGAACCTATTTAAGTGTGTGTGTGTGTGTAGGCCGCTACGATAAATCTCCGCCTTCTTGGGTGTGTGTGTGTGTGTGTGTGTCCCTCAAATGTTTGTCAGGATGTTTATTAAAGGCTCGGCCACACGGTACGGAATCATGTTTTGAGGCATGTTCGACACATTGCTACGGCCATGTTCGCATTCATGTTCGACATGTCTCGTTTGGACGTTCAAACCCCCGAACCTGCTTTCAGACACGGCAGTGTGGACGTGAACAAGTGCGGGGGCAATCACTCTTTAGGAAATTCTCTATACTGTGCGGACGATACTACTGCGTTGCCATGGAGTGGACACGGGACTTGGTGCTGCATTTAATTGACGTGTACCGAGCTCATCCAATACTATGGGATCCTACCAACCCTGAATATAAAGATAGGAATAAGAAGATTGATACATGGAAGGCGGTTGGTGACGAATTGAATGTGGACAGACTTGAAGTGATGAAAAAGATAGAGACACTAACAGGTCAATTTCGAAGGGAACTAAAGAATATGAAGGTTAAATCTGGTAGTGGAAGTGATTATGTCTACGATTATGTCTACAGGGGTAATTGGTTTGCCTTTAACAGCGAATTCAATTTCGAAATGACCCACTATCACTGATGTCTTGAGGCAATCAATAGTCCAACATCTTCAAACACCATCTATATATATAACATCTCCCTGTGTTCTTCATTTCCCATCTTTAACGAGGGACGCACCAGTATCGGCGACGGCGTTTATGTGTGTCACCACATATAACAACTGTAGCAGCCGCTGCTAGTAAGAGGTCCTCCTCCTCTGCCATGTCGACGGTAACTGCCGGCTGTGCCCTCTTGTGGACCGTCATGATGTTTTGAACTTGATCGAAGCTGTGTTTGCAGCATTTTGAAGCTAAACTGGACGGCAGGTTTACCATCATGTTTGTGGCTTGTTCAGACGCCAGTATGTAGCATGTACCATACATATACCATAACATATACCAGACATGCTATCAGTAATGTTTTGGGCTATGTTTTGGGCTTCGTGTGGGCGAGCCCTTAGGCGTGGTTTCGTAACTCTTTCCGTTCCTCATACGAGTGGCATAACGTGATGGTATTCTCTTGTTTTATTGTTCATCACACGTCCACAATATTTGAATACTTCTATTAGACTCAAGGTTTGAAAGCGTCAGGATGCGTAATTATTTTCCTTCACATTTTACGGCGTTCAGAATAAGCCGCTTGTTAGGTGTGTAAAGGTTGGTGATGCGTTTCCGGAATGTTCTATCTTTAGCCAGCCTCGGAAACGGGTCGTCTTTTCTTGTTTTGCTTTGTGACAGGACTCAGAAATCGCGTCCATCAATCTGTCGGAAAGCCTTTGTGTCGAAGTGCGAGGATATTTTTCACGCACTTTTTTCATCATGTTCCGGATAACATTCTGGATAATGTCTCATCCTCAGCTGGCGTGTGTGTGTGTGCGCGTGTGTTCCATTGATGTGTTCCATTAGGCAATATTCACTTCACTTTTGTTAGATTTAATTGGATTTCCCGATTTCCCCCACAAAAAACATTCTCGTCACTTTTTTGCCTCCTCATCTTCGGGGTCGTTCACTTTCCCGCCTTTCGTTCTCCTCCCCTTGGCTCCTGTCCCTCTCCTCCTAATTTTAACCAAGAACTCCTTCATACTCACAATATAAACAATTTTGGTCCCTTTTTATTTATTTTTCATTCATAGAAGGTAGCCACTTGTGTTTTCTTTTCTTTTTTACTCAGACGTTGGAAATCATAGTGATTGTATATTTCATTGTTGCTAATTACTGGATAGCCACTTAAGCCTTGGTACATATTGTCTTTCAACCACCACACAATAATAAGTTTACTCTTCTATAAGACAGCGGCATTAACCCCTTCACACCCATATGTTTCCTTTGCTATGAAAATATGTATGCTGTCGAACCATGGAATTGCGAAAAGTAACTTAATATACCAAATTAGCTAGTGGACAAGGATACTAAACAGGTCACATCTATAAAATATTACTTATATTCACTGAAAATTGTCTAATGGTACCCAAATTACAATGGAAATTACGTTCTGGGTTCAAGGGGTTAAGGTTGATTTACACTTTACGGTAGGTTTCACGGCCACCACAAAACATTTCGGTGCCCAAACAAGAGGCGGCGAGCAAGTATTACGCCGCGTAAATTGTGTTCGACAAGACAAGGCGTGGCCGATATTAAGGTTAATTCACACTTTACGTAAGGTTTCACGGCCACCACTAAACATGTCGGTGCCCAAACAAGAGGCGGCGAGCAAGTATTACGCCGCGTAAATTGTGTTCGACAAGACAAGGCGTGGCCGATATTAAGGTTAATTCACACTTTACGTAAGGTTTCACGGCCACCACTAAACATGTCGGTGCCCAAACAAGAGGCGGCGAGCAAGTATTACGCCGCGTAAATTGTGTTCGACAAGACAAGGCGTGGCCGATATCAAAGTAACTATATTTAGGCTGATATTAAACACGTGACGTCACCAGCGCGGGGAGGCTGCACGTGGGAGTCTCTTCAAGGGAGCCTGGTCGCGGGAGAATGATGTCTTGGAAGTACACGTCTTGGAACATTATCAAGAGGCTGAGGAGACAAAGAGGGCACAGCGTACGCAGCCTTTGGTGGTGGAGGTAAACAGACTCGTTATTTTATGATGGCTAAAAGTAGCAATAATAATACAAATAATATTAATAATGAAAATAATACTAATAATTTTGTTTCGCCCGAAGGCATATACAGCAAAAATAAAAGAAAATATTACACATGGTATACTCTTAGAAAAAAAGGGTAGGAAAAGGGTAGAAAAAGCGTATTTGTAGTGATGAAATACTGCTACCCTTTTTCTACCCTTACAAATATACCCTTTCGGATCGACGCAAATATACCCTTTTCCAACCCTCTCGTCTAAAAAGGGTAGATGAAGTGTATAATCGGCAGCATCTACCCTCCAGCCTGGACATAGGGTTTAAAAAGGGTAGTGATGGTGCGATGTAACAATTCTACCCTTAATATACCCCTTATTTCTGAGTGTGTAGTACAATAGAAGGAAATGAACGTGATGGAAGTGTAAGGAATGAATGTATAGTGTCTTGGAAAACAAACATTCATAACCTCTGAGAATCGTTGTGTATCATACGAGTAGAACATTTCAATAGATGGAATAATACGAGCCTCGTCCTGTAGTGTACGACAATGCATATATAGATATTTGTCTTGAACTAAAATTAATCGTTGGTGGTTTTCGATACCTCGTAATATGCTGCCCACGAGGTATAACTAATATAAATAAAAAATAAAAAAGATAAATGGCACGGCGTATAGTTAATTGTTACGTCAATTTCTAACGGTGTCATATATATTTGTTGATCTGCATCTATCCATCTAAACTGATTGAGTTACGGAAGAGTTATGGCTGCGGATGTAGATAGATAAATAGATGCAGATAAACAAATATAAATGAAACTGTTCGAAATTTACGTGATAATTAACTATATACTTCACTAGCCGCAAAGCCGCCCTCCGGGCGGACTTTTTGGCTAGCTCCTGCGGAGGGCTATTGGTGGGACTTCGGCCCACCACCTGTGTTTGGTGGGCCGAAGGCCCACCAAACACAGACTCTCCAGATAGCCCTTCTAGCTTTCCTGAAATCATGGATGTAGAAATGTATGTATTAACGCCAACATATTCACATCACCCCCAACCCATTCACTCACCCATTACCCATCACCCCCCACCCATTCACTCACCCATTACCCATCACCCCCCACCCATTCACTCACCCATTATCCATCACCACACACCCATTCACTCACCCATTACCCATCACCCCCCACCCATTCACTCACCCATTACCCATCACCCCCCACCCATTCACTCACCCATTACCCCCCCCCCACCCATTCACTCACCCATTATCCATCACCACACACCCATTCACTCACCCATTACCCATCACCCCCCATCTATTCCCTCACCCATCACCCCCATCCATTCACTCACCCATCACCCCCCACCCATTCACTCACCCATCACCCCACACCCATTACCCATCACCCCACCCATTCACTCACCCATTACCCATCACCCTACATCAAGGTTTCCTCAATTCTCGCAACCCACATTTTTTTCACAATTCTCGCTAATAGGCTGCTAAAAAAAAAAAAAAAAAAAAAGATCGGATCATCTCATAAATGGGCTTAAAACCTTCCCCTGCTCGAGCCGGTTCCAAAACTGTGCCATATGAGGGGATTCCGCCACAGGGGGCGGCACCTGGAGCGGACACACACACACACACACACACACACACACACACACACACACACACACACACTTTCGCTTATATTATAGATGTCATTTTTCTTTTTCTTCTATCTATATTAGTTATACCTCGTGGGCAGGAAGAAAATGAGGAGATTAATAGTTTTATATACAAAGCCAGGAAATAGAGATAAGTTACTATTAAGACCTATGCACTGGCTTTGGTTATTAGGCCTATACACTGGCTTTGGTTATTAGGCCTATACACTGGCTTTGGTTATTAGGCCTATACACTGGCTTTGGTTATTAGGCCTATACACTGGCTTTGGTTATTAGGCCTATACACTGGCTTTGGTTTAGCCTATATGGCTTGTTGGCCTATACAGTGTTTGCCATCATGGTTTGGTTTAGCTCACTGCTTTGGGTTATGAACTGCTTATGACAGGTGTTGGCTATACACGGATTTCATATACTAGCTGCGGGAGCTCGACCTAAGGTCTCCCCCCTGACTGCACCAGTTCCCACACGAGGGGGCGTCTCTGTCTACCTAAAGCCGTAGATAGGGAAGGTTAGGTTAGGTTACATACACCTAACCTAGTTGTTCCTAACCTAACCTTCCCTATCTATGGCTCTGTGTCCACCTACCTACCTACCTATGTACAGTCTAAGAAATGGGGGGTATATTAAGGGTAGAATTGTTACATCGCACCATCACTACCCTTTTTATACCCTATGTCCAGGCTGGAGGGTAGATGCTGCTGATTATACCCTTCATCTACCCTTTATCTACCCTTTTTAGACGAGAGGGTTGAGAAAGGGTACATTTGGGGTTTGAAAAGGGTATATTTAGGGTTGCAAAAGGGTATATTTGTAAGGGTAGCAGTATTTCATCACTATAAACACCCTTTTTCTACCCTTTTCCTACCCTTTTTTTCTAAGAGTGTACAGTCTAAGACAAAATCTTGTCACGAGTTTGTCCGATTAGGAAATGTAACTCGTGAAACATTATGAAAACCCTAACGCAGTGACATGCTCGTGGTTGAAGCGAGCCTCAACAGCTGAGAGAGTTTACAATAATAGCAAAATTGCAATGTGTTTCATGAGGGCCTCAGCCGAACCCCTGAGACTGGCTCACCGAACCCATGTTCAATCACTGCTTTATAATGACCTCAGCACTTCTGCTTTTAACACTCCTGGTAATGAATCCTAAAACAATTACTCGTGAGGTAATAACGAAGCATTATGACAGTGCTATGAGTTCTGATGAGATCGCAGAAGCACTTATGACAGATGCTACCAACCGTTCATATGACACTACGCTAGACTCACCGCAAGGTTAGCCTTTACTCAGATGTCATTAATCCAAAATCATGAACAACGACTTTTGTCTTAGACATCTACCTATCTACCCTACCTACCTATCTTCATCTATCTACCTACCTACCTACACTACCTACCATACTACCTACCTACTATCTACCTACCTACCTACCTACCTACTACTACTACCTACCTACTACCTACCTACTACTACTACTACTATCCTACTACTAACCTGATCTTCTACTTACCTATAGTACCTACCTGTCTATCTTATCCTGATCTCTTCTATCTATATCTATCTCTATCTATCTATCTATCTCTTCCTTCTGTCTTCTGTCGTCTCTGTCTTCTGCTTCTGTCTGTTCTTCTGTCTGATCTATCTATCTATCTATCTATCTATCTATCTATCTATCTATCTATCTATCTATCTATCTGGGAAGGCGTGAGGCATTCCAAAGGGAACTCTAAATCCAGAGCTAATGAATCTTGAGCTTGACCGTGGAGAAACTTTTTTTTAACCGGCGACGTAATGTAGAGTTGTGAAGGATGTGTGAGTGATGTTGGTGTGTGGTATCTTGTCGCTACACGAAACTATTATTAAACTTTAGCTTCTCAGATATTTTTTCTTCTATATTGTTATCATTTCTCGGTTCTGGTAATTTTTGTTGAACGGTCAATGGTTGTCGTCAATCAAAATTTATAATCCTTAACTATAGTAACTATAGTATTTTTGTATCTTCGCTACACTAAACTATTATGCTTCGATTTTTTCGTTATCATTTTTCGGTTTAGTCATTTTGTTTAACGGTAGGGTGGTGGCAGGTTTGTGTGTGTGTGTGTGTGTGTGGTGTGTGTGTGTGTGACAACAACAAACACGTCACTCAACACACGTGTATAATTATGCTGTCACGACGCGTGCTTGGTCGTTTTCTTCATGGTACTTAGAGACGAATTTATTGATCAAAATAACTCCTGTAATAAACAATGACTAGTCTAATGAACACTGAGTAGGAGGTAATAAATTATCTTCGTGACCAATATATTAAACGATCATAATACTAATAACTAGCAATGAGGATAATTATGATAATAATAATAACAATACAAAATAAACATGTAATCCAATAACAACTTTCCCGCCCACTAAAAAAGCTAAGTGATATAAAAAAGAACACGAGTTAGGAAAGATGGAGAGTTGATGTGTCTGGGTAACATAGAGGCTGAGAGAGGCGTGAGGGCAGAGGTGTGTCAGGGAGAAACAGCCGAGTGTACGTTGATGGGAATAATATGAGAAAAACTGTGGAAATTCTCGTGTGTAAGAATAGCACTATAGTCTCCGTGTTGTAGTGGCAGCTGTGACCTATACGCGTACGAGACATGGACGTGGAGGGAGAGGCAAAAGTCACGAATGAGCGGAAGTGGAGTAAAACAGGAATGCATGTGGAGTGGCTAAGAACAGTGAGGAATGAAGATATGTAGCTACTGAAGGCAGGGAATGGAGAAGAGGAAGGAAGGGGAATGAAGATGAGAATGATAGTGTGTTTGGGCGTGTAGAAGATAATAATAGTGACTTAATACGACTGAATGTAAACTTATCTTTTCTACACTTTTTCTATACTATTATTTATACTTTTCCATGACTTAGACTGACTTAATACGACTGAATTTAAACTGATCTTTGCTATACTTTTTCTATATTAAGGAATGTGAAGAGAACAAGGCAATCGTCACGAATGAGAGGAAATGAAGTAAAATAGGAGAGACATCTAATATACTATAGGAGTAGCCGTGTGTCTGTCTGTCTGTCTTTCTGTCTGTTTTGGGTAGCCGAAACTGTAAATTTAATTTTGATGAGAGTAGGCTAAAAAAATCGAACATAAATCGTAGGTGGTAAGTGGCTTGGTCCCATGTCGATTGAAAAATTTTGAAAGGGGGTTTTGGGCTAAAAACACTTTAGGAGTATTTGATTACAGGAAAAACTGCGGTAACGTCTTACCACATTCCACAAACTCAGTAGACTCATGGACGTTTGTGTGCGTATGTGTGTGTGTGTGTTGGAATCACACGGAACACAAAGGGTTGGAATCACACGGAACGTGGTCTATCCCGAGGCACTTTGACCAGTGACCAACGACAGCAACAACACGATTGGAGTTTGCAATCACATGTTGTCTAATATATACTACTACTACAAACATCAATACATGGGTCCGAAGGGCACACAAACACTTGTAAAGGACTATAAATTATGAAGAAAGTGACTATAAAGAAAACACTATAAAAGACACTGTTGAAAATTTACGTAATACTTTACTGTGTTTTATTTGGGTCATACCTCAAGGGCAGCAAGGAAACGAGATGTGGATTAATAGTTTAGACAAAATATATACCGCGCTTTTACTTCCTAGCGGTCAGAGTCGTAATCCTAACCTGACCTAACCTGACCTAACCTGACCGAACCTAATAACCGCGCTTATACTTCCTAGAGATCAGAGTCTTATCTTAGTTATTGTTGCGGTGTCCTTAGTGTGGTGTAGTGTAGTATAGTGTAGGAGGAACTTGTGTACTCAGACGCTAAGGGGTGACAGTCAGCATGAAGGATTGTAGTGTTATTGCGGGTTATTGCGGCCGTGGTGGTGGTAGTGATGCGTTGCGGGTATTGGAGAAGTTACGCTAATGGTCAAGTGTCTCGGTGATGGGCCTCGCTACTACTACTACTACTACTACTACTACTACTACTACTATACTACTACTACTACTACTACTACTACTACTACTACTACTACTACTACTACTGTCTACTACTACTACTACTATTGACTACTACTACTACTATTATGTCTACTACTACTACTACTACTACCTACTAAATACTACTACTACTACTCTACTACTACTACTACTACTACTACTACTATACTACTACTATACTACTACTACTACTACTACTACTACTATTCTACTACTACTACTACTACTACTACTACTACTACTTACTACTACTACTACTACTACTATTCTACCTGTCTACTACTACTACTACTTACTACTACTACTACTACTACTACTACTACTACTACTACTACTACTACTACTACTACTACTACTACTACTACTACTACTACTACTACTACTGCTACGCTAATATCAAGGATTATAAATTTAGTTCAACGATTAATGGTACCGTCTGTTCAGGCATTGATATTCACTAGTCTTTTTCATTACATTCTGAAATTTTAAGCCTGATCTTTACCTTTCTTACACCGGAAATGTATAGATAGCACCTGCTTCCCCTGTCCTAACAAGCGTTTGAAGAGCAATTACAGGTGTCAGTGTTAATCAAAGCATTTATATTAATTTTATACTAGTCGCTTTCATTACATTCTGAAATTTTAACCCTAATAGTTTCCTTACTCCAGAAATGTAGAGATGTTGCAATGCTAGTTGTTGAGTATACAGAACAGAGAGACAGGTATAAACATGTTCCTTTGTTCCTGCCACATCATAAACATCACACATAAACATCACATACAAACATCACACATAAACATCACACACAAATATCACATACAAACATCACACATAAACATCACACACAAATATCACATGACAAACATCACACACAAACATCACACACAAACATCACACATAAATATCACACACAAACATCACACATAAACATCACACACAAACATCACACATCAAACATCACACACAAACATCACACACAAACATCACACACAAACATCACACACAAACATCACACACAAACATCACACACAAACATCACACACAAACATCACACATAAACATCACACACAAACATCACACACAAACATCACACACAAACATCACACACAAACATCACACACAAACATCACACACACACACACACACACACACACACACACCACAACACACACACACACACACACACACACACACACACACACACACACACACACACACAAGCATCACACACACAAACACAAACATCACACACACACACACCTCAAATTGGTGTTATGTCCCGCGAGATTATGAAGTGACAGGTACATCACATCATTGACACATCACCTGGCAACTTTAGTACAGCCGTGTTCTGGTCAAGGGGTGCACCTGGGGGGGGTATAAGGGGGGAAGGTGGGAGGGAAGGGTGGGGGAGGACGTGTTTCTCTTCCTGACATGGCGAGGTAACTGTGACTGTGTGTAGGTAATGTTTCTCTTTTTTTATTCTGATTTACGGAGACGCGGATGTAAAGATTAATGAGTAAGATTTTATAGATGAGTATTATAATGATAGTAAAGATAGGACTAGTTGTATTTACCACCCTATTTGTGAACCAGTTTCTCCCTATTTATTTTTTAATTCTGAGTTTTGATTTACAGAGTGGGTTACTGAAGAAAGGGATACTTACCATCTACCTATTTAACTATCTACCTACCTACCTACCTACCTACCTACCTACCTACCTACCTACCTACCTACCTACCTACCTACCTACCTACCTACCTACCTACCTACCTACCTACCTACCTACCTACCTACCTACTACTATCTACTATCTATCTACTACCTACCTACTACCTATCTATCCTACCTATCTACCTACCTACCTACCTATCTACCTACCTACCTACCTACCTACCTACCTACCTACCTACCTACCTACCTACCTACCTACCTACCTACCTACCTACCTACCTACCTACCTACCTACCTATCTATCTACTACTACTCTACCTACTATCTATCTACCTACCTATCTATCATCTACCTACTACTACCCACTATCTATCTATCTATCTATCTATCTATCTATCTATCTATCTATCTATCTATCTATCTATCTATCTATCTATCTATCTATCTATCTATCTATCTATCTATCTATCTATCTATCTATCTATCTATCTATCTATCTATCTATCTATCTATCTATCTATCTATCTATCTACCTATTTATATACCTACTTACCTACCTACCTACCTATAGACAGACAGGCAGACATACGCCCACCATATACATATACATATATACATATACATATACATATACGAATACTTTCAGAATTTTTATATTTAATTCTGAAAAGCGAGATATGATACCTACGTATATATAAAAGATAAATGCTAAGTACAAGTGAAGGACTGAAGTGTGGAGTGGCATAGAGGGTGGAGCGCAACACCCTGCAATGGTTCGGACACCTGCAAAGAATAGGCGAGAGTTAGGTGACAAGAATGATGTACAAGAGTAGAATAGCAAGTATGAGAGGAAGACCCCGTGTTATGTGAGGGATATCGTGTTGGAGTGTGTGTGTGTGCGTGTGTGAGAAAGAGAGAGAGAGAGAGAGAGAGAGAGAGAGAGAGAGAGAGAGAGAGAGAGAGAGAGAGAGAGAGAGAGAGAGAGAGAGAGAGAGAAGAATAAGAGG
>JACEEZ010018784.1:47500-50000 GCA_016584305.1 Chionoecetes opilio
ATTCAGAAACACGGGTAAAAGCTGTTTAAATATATAGATTGGGTACTTTTATATTAATATATAGACTTGGAACTGTCGCTTAATAGGAACTCTCGCGACGTAAAAAAATGGAACATTCTCCGACGATGGCGAGTATTCCGTTTGGGAACAATTCCAGGTACCATTAAAGGCTGGCAAAAGTGACCTAACTACCATTCAGGGCCACTGAGGGTCAAGCGTCCTGAGTGACCTAACCATAGTGCATGGTCACAGAGGGGCAGGCATCAGAACAAAAGTTTCATTCTCAAAAACGTCCAAATTACGATAGTGAAACAACATTAATCTAGTCGTGGGATGCCAACCTCGCCTCGTCCCACAACAATTCCGCTCAGGACTCCGCTAGTGGTCTAAAAAACCGGTGCTGCCCAATAACGAACTAATACAACAAAAACACCGAAGGCAGTCCCTAGGGCCGAGGCGGCCTCCCTAACGAGGCTTGTATCTCCTAAACATTTGTAAAGATACGCCGCTGCCGACTACCAATAGGCTTATATTTCAATCCTTACCTCGGTGGTAACGTCTATTAGGCATAATAAATGACGTTTTATTTATATATATGAGATACCCCGGGGCTACACCTCCTCATTAGGTGGTGTAAATCTACGCCATAATATTGGCCCTGTGACGTCACGGAAATGGAATAGGTACGCTTGCTGTATCCAGCCTGGGAGGACGGGCGCAGACTTGCGCCTAGGCGTAAAGTCTGGCGTTGTGACGTCATCGATTTGGCGCAGATGTAGCTCCTGATCCAAGAAAGTTTTCGAAAGAGGAATATCTCAGACTTACGCTGACATACGCCGGCGTATGTGTTTGCTGGATCTTGCCCCAGGGCGGCCTCCACCTCCTCGGCGGTGAGCGCGCCAGACCGAGACCACCGAGAGACAAGGCCTGGTAAATCGCCCGTGACGTCACACCATAAGGATACAACCGAGACCACCGAGAGACAAGGCCTGGTGGATCGCCCGTGACGTCACACCATAAGGATGCCACCCGCTCCGCTCCCCGTACAAGTTTACCTACCTAATATAATGTTTATCAGTATAAAAGATATACTGTTATCTTCGGAAATGTTTGTTCTATAAATATTATCAAATAAAAACCGTAAACACACAAAGAAAAGGCCATTATGAGACTTTCAAGAATATGCATTAACTTAAACTCTTCGCCATTTATATTTTGCTCGCAAACATTTACATGGAGAATATCAATAGAAGCGGAGTTTAATTAGCTTTCCATTGATATACTTCGGTTTAGTGATAAATGAATTAGCGGCATGCATAAATTAGCGTTAACTAATATAAAAAATCATGAAATCGGGTAATTTCCTACCTAATATATGTTTATCAGTATAAAATATATACTGTTATCTTCGGAAATGTTTGTTCTATAATATTATCAATAAAAAACCGTAAAACACATTAAAGAAATGCCATTATGAGACTTTCAAGAAATATGCATGAACTTAAACTTTTCGCCATTTAATATTTTGTGAAAAAACTTTTTACATGGATAATATCAATAGAAGCGGAATTTAATTAGCTTTTCATTGATATATTTCCTTTCTGATAAATAAATTAGAACTATGCATAAATTAGCGTTAACTAAATAAATAACATCATGAAATCGGGTAATTTCCCAGATTTCATGATGTTATTTATTTAGTTAACGCTAATTTATGCATGGTTCTAATTAATTTATCAGAAAAGGAATATATCATGGAAAGCTAATTAATTCCGCTTCTATTGATATTCTCCATGTAAAAGTTTTTTCACAAAATATTAATGGCGAAAAGTTTAAGTTCATGCATATTTCTTGAAAGTCTCTAATGGCATTTCTTTAGTGTGTTTTACGGTTTTTTTATTTTATAATATTATAGAACAAACATTTCCGAGATAACAGTATATATTTTATACTGATAAACATATATTAGGTAGGAATTATACGATTTCATGATTTTTTATATCTAGTTAACGCTAATTTATGCATGCCGCTAATTCTTTATCACTAAACAAAATATATCAATGGAAAGCTAATTAAACTCCGCTTCTATTGATATTCTCCATGTAAAATGTTTGCGAGCAAAATATTAAATGGCGAAGAGTTTAAGTTAATGCATATTTCTTGAAAGTCTCATAATGGCCTTTTCTTTGTGTGTTTTACGGTTTTTATTTGATAATATTATAGAACAAACATTTCCGAAGATAACAGTATATCTTTTATGCTGATAAACATTATATTAGGTAGGTAAACTTGTACGGGGAGCGGAGCGGGTTGTATCCTTATGGTGTGACGTCACGGGCGATCCACCAGGCCTTATCATCTCGGTGGCCACGATACAACCCGCTCCGCTCCCCGTACAAGTTTACCTACCTAATATAATGTTTATCAGTATAAAAGATATACTGTTATCTTCGGAAATGTTTGTTCTATAATATTATCAAATAAAAAACCGTAAAACACA
>JACEEZ010018784.1:65000-67500 GCA_016584305.1 Chionoecetes opilio
GCATAACATTATTACCTCTCTCAGGTAAGCTTACTGATGGGTTATGATGGGTACCACCATCATCAGTACTCTCTGCCTCTTCCCTCATTCTCTTTCTCCCTCTCTTTCCCATTATCGTTCTTTCCCTTCTATTCCTCATTCTTCCAACTCTCCAGCCCTCACAATTATTATTATTATTATTATTATTATTATTATTATTTTTATTATTATTTTTATTATTATTATTATTACTTTTATCATTGTTATCATTATATTATTGTCATTATTGTTTTCCTCCTCCTCCTCCTCCTCCTCTCCTCCTCTTCTTCCTCCTCCTCCTCCTCCTCCTCCTCCTCCTCCTCTCCTGCCTCTTCCTCTCTCCTCCTCCTCCTCTCCCCTCCCCCTCCTCCTCCTCCTTCCTCTTCCTCTTCCTCTTCCTCCTCCTCCTCCTCCTCCTCCTCCTCCTCCTCCTCCTCCTCTTCCTCTCTCTCTTCCTCCTCCTTCCTCCTCCTCCTCCTCCTCCTCCTCCTCCTTCTAATACAATAAAAAAAAAAATCTAGTTATTTTGTTTTATTTTTAGATATAAATCGAAATAATGAAAGCGAGGGAGCAGAAGAGAGAGAGAGAGAGAGAGAGAGAGAGAGAGAGAGAGAGAGAGAGAGAGAGAGAGAGCATTCCCTTAAGAATATAATGTAAGAGAAAGATTGGCTTTAGAGTTCAAAGGTAATGATGGTTGTATTACATAATTGACTGTCTGGCGCCTCTCTCTCTATCTCTCTCTCTCTCTCTCTCTCTCTCTCTCTCCTCTCTCTCTCTCTCTCCTCTCTCTCTCTCTCTCTCTCTCTTTCTATTGATGATAAATATATAACAAGCATTTCTTAGCCTTGTTCTTCCCTCCCCTCCCCTCCCTCCCTCCTTCCCTCCTTCCCTCTCTCCCTCCCTTCCTTCCCTCATTGCTTCCCTCCTTCCCCTCCCTTTCCCTCCTTTTTTTCCCTTTCCCTCCTTCCTTCCCCCCCTCCCTCCTCCCTTCCCCTCCTTCCCTCCCTCCTTCCCCCCCTCTTTTCTTCCCCTCCTTTCCCCTCCCTTCCCTCCTTCCCTTCCCCTCCCCCTTTTCCTTCCCCCCTTTCCCCTCCTTCCTCCCTCCTTCCCTCCTTCCCTCCCCCCCTCATTCCTTCCCTCCCTCCCCCCTTCCTTCCCTCCTCCCTCCTTTCCCTCCCCCCTCATTCCTTCCCCTCCCCCCTCCTTCCCCTCCTTCAATCCTTCCCCCTTCCCCCCCTCCCTACTTCCCTCCTACCCCCCTTCCCCCCCTCCTTCCTTCCTTCACACCCAATTTTATAAATAGGGGGATGACAGCTGCCAAAGGGGGGGGGCGGGGGGGGGGGGTTTTATCCCTTGTTTCCTACAACCCTACTACATACTACTACTACTACACTACTATACTACTATTCCCACTACTACTACTCCCCATTTACTATTATTTAACTACTACTACTACTACTACTCTCTCTAAAATTACACTACTACTACTCTACTTTATTACTACTTACTACTACTATACTACTATAGCCTATTATTCAGCTTTCACTACTACTACTATTACTCCCTAATTTAAATGCTGCTGCTGTACTACTACTACTATACTACTACTACTACTATACTACACTACTACTACTACTACCACTACTCCACTCTACTACTACTACCAACTACTACTATTTCTACTACTACTACTACCTACCACTACTACTACTATACTACTATTTTTTTTTTTCTAACTACTACTAAATATACCTCCCCCGCCTCTTTATTTGCGGCGGGTACGCCAAGCCCCACCTCGCTATTGACTGTGGCACCCAAACCCTTACAACTACCCCTAAAAAATTTTACATACATTTACAAACTAACTACCCCTAAATTTTTAAAAACCTCTCTATTCCAAACCTATCCACCCTTATCCCACCTCTACAATGTGGCCTCGCAATCGAGGTCACATATGCCGGGTTTTAGGGGGGTTTACTCTATACTACTACTACTACTACTACAAACCTACTACTATACTAATCTACTACTCTACTACATACTACTCCCACCACCCTACTAACTATTCTACTACTACCCCCGCTCAGTACCTAAGCGGCCTGCCCCTACACACCTAGCCCCACAGGACCTAACAGCATCGACGAAGCGATGCGCTAAGCCATCTCACTCTTTGAAAACATCGACATCACGGACAAGAGATGGCACAAGCACGTTCCCATCCGTCTAGGCGAACGGAGTCGGCGGATGGGGGATGTAGGGTCCCCCCCGCCCAATCTCCTCCTAGCGCCCCCGGGATTTGACCGTCAATTAACGGTCGCCAAGGCGACGACGGGCGCCCAATGGACCCCGCACTCGCCCCCTTCTCCGATCTCTCCCCACACCCGACGACCCCGACTTCCCTGAACGAAAAACGCAGATCCTCAACGCAAGCTCGGAGGCCGCATCCCCTTTCGCCGGGGCCCCCCCTCCTACAAAACAGAAC
>JACEEZ010018784.1:72500-95000 GCA_016584305.1 Chionoecetes opilio
GGTGATGAAAAAAGCAAGCTCATCACCACTACACACACCAAAATTAGTGATGATTCAAGTAGTGATGAGAAAAAATACCCCTACATCACCACTACACCCAAAAATAGTGATGAAAAGAACTACCTCGTCACCACTACCAACAAAAAGAGTGATGATTCGAGTAATGATGAAAGAATTAGTGATGAGAAAATGAAACCTTACATCACCACTACAGAGACCAAAATTAGTGATGATACGAGTAGTGATGAAAGAATTAGTGATGACAACGAAACCCTTACATCACCACTACACCCAAAAATAGTGATGATTTAAACCCCACTAGTGATGATACATGCCTAGAACCTCACTCACCACACATCATCACACAAACCCATGTGGTGATGCGCCCTAGAGTGGTGACTGTGGCAGAACTCATCACCACCACCACCACCATCACCACCACCACCACCACAGCCCCACAGGTCAGCCCAGGTCAGGTAACTTTGACCTTAAACACCACACACATACGAACGGTGACCCAAACTGTGATAAATTATATACCAGTGACCTCACATACACTTCTGACCTCGTTAACTACCCAATTAGAGTCTGTAGCACTAAAATACACTGATATTTTAGTAGTTAACCAATACGCTACTAAAACTACAACTATGTATACTATTTCACCCACTACAACGTATACAACAGTGGTAAACAAGTTCAAAACATGATTAGAACTTGTATCGACGTAACTACTGCTATTATACAACCCAGCACTACCAACCACCACCACCAAAGTTAACTGGGTAACAAGTATTAAGATTTCTACTAATTATGAGTAGTTACGGAGCTTGTAAGAGTAACTACAAGTCTAACAGGCGTAGAAGAATGTCATACAGCAGTTTCCCTTGAAAATTTGGACCCCCTTGAAAATTTGGACCCCTGGAAAATTTGAACCCCCTTGAAAATTTGAACCCCCTTGAAAATTTGAGCCCCCTGAAAAATTTGGACCCCTTGGAAAATTTGGACCCCTTTGAAAATTTGAGCCCTCTTGGAAAATTTGGACCCCTTTGAAAATTTGAGCCCCATGAAAAATTTGGACTCCCAGAGAAATTTGAACCCGCTGAAAAGTTTGGACTCCCAGAAAAATATTGACTCCCAGAAATATTTGGACCCCCATAAATATTTGGACCCCCAGAGAAATTAGGACCCCAGAGAAATTAGGACCCCCAGAGAAATTAGGACCCCCAGAGAAATTAGGACCCCCAGAGAAATTAGGACCCCCAGAGAAATTAGGACCCCCAGAGAAATTTGAAGCCCCTGAAAGATTTGGACCCCCAGAGAAATTAGGACCCCCAGAGAAATTTGGACCCCCTGAAAAATTTGGACCCCCTGAAAAATTTGAAACCCCTGAAAAATTTGAAACCCCTGAAAAATTTGGACCCCCAGAAAATTTTGAAACCCCGCAGAAATTGGAACCCCCAGAAAATTTTGAAACCCCTGCAAAATTTGGACCCCCAGAAAATTTTGAAACCCCTGCAAAATTGGACCCCCAGAGAAATTTTGAAACCCCTGCAAAATTTGGACCCCCAGAAAATTTTGAAACCCCATGCAAAATTTGGACCCCCAGAAAATTTTGAAACCCCTGAAAAATTTGGACCCCCAGAAAATTTTGAAACCCCTGAAAAATTTGGACCCCCTGAAAAATTTGAAACCCCTGAAAAATTTGGACCCCCAGAAAAATTTGAAACCCCTGAAAAATTTGGACCCCCAGAAAAATTTGAAACTCCTGAAAAATTTGGACCCCCAGAAAAATTTGAAACTCCTGAAAAATTTGGACCCCCAGAAAAATTTGGACCCCCTGCAAAATTTGAAACAGGAGGATCATAGTTTAGACAACGATGACCTTAGTGACCCAAGTTCCCGAGGTCACAAGTCTGGTCACACTTGTCCCAGGAGCGAACAAAATACCAACAATTTAGACAGAGAATCAGAGAGGTCATCGAAGTAGCCTATGACCTGTTATTCCAGAAGCTTCTTTTTATTAATGACCTAATGTTGTACCCATTGGAGAAGGTCACTGAGCTAGATGAGGTCAAGGAGGAGGATTCGACCTTGCTACAAAGGGTCAAATTTGGAATAAGAACGAAGCTTGAAGATAAATTTGAGTTTTTAGTTGAAATTGGTATCATGCACTCGAACTGGCTGCTTGGTTACTTCAGCGACAAGTAGTGGCAGTGCACGGGTTCGAATTGAAAGAAATGAGAGAAAAAGAAGTGATGAAAGAGAGATGAACGTTGATTGAGAAAAAAAAATCATATCTATAAATGCAACTCAAAATTTAAAAAAATCTCAAAAAATAGGAGTTTATGAATAGAATTAAAATATCTTAACCCCTTGAGGCCCAGAACGTAATTTTCATTGTAATTTGGGTAAGGAGAGCGGGGCAGGTTGCATCATTGCCTCTAACTCGCATTAACTTTTTTTATTATTATTATTGTTGTAGTAGTAGTTTATAGTAGTAGTAGAGTAGTAGTAGTATTAGAAGATGTACGTGTGATAACATGCGTGTTAGAGGCAATGATGCAACCTACCCTCGATGCAACCTGCCCCGCTCTGCCCTACCATTAGACGATCTTTAGTGACTATAAGCAATATTTTATACATCTGACCTGTTTAGTATCCTTGTTCACTAACTAATTGGGTATATTTAGTTACATTTCGTAATTTTATGACTAACAACAGACGATTTTATTATAGCCAAGGAAAGATCTGGGCGTGAAGGGGTTAAAAGGCTCGATATAAGTAATTCAGGTAGTAGTGATTCGAGTAGTGATGAGAAAAAATACCCCTACATCACCACTACACCCAAAAATAGTGATGAAAAGAACTACCTCGTCACCACTACCAACAAAAAGTGATAATTCGAGTAATGATGAAAGAATTAGTGATGATTTGAGAAGTGATGAGAAAATGAACCCTTACATCATCACTACAGAGACCAAAAAGAGTGATGATTCGAGTAGTGATGAAAGAGTTAGTGATGACAAAAACCACCCTTACATCACCACTACACCCAAAAATAGTGATGATTCGAATGGTGATGACAAAAACCACCCTTACATCACCACTACACCCAACAAAAATAGTGATGATTCGAATGGTGATGACAAAAACAACCCTTACATCACCACTACACCCAACAAAAATAGTGATGATTCGAATGGGATGACAAAAACCACCTTACATCACCACTACACCCAACAAAAATAGTGATGATTCAAAGGGTGATGACAAAAACAACCCTTACATCACCACTACAGACAACAAAAATAGTGATGATTCGAATGGTGATGACAAAAACCACCCTTACATCACCACTACACCCAACAAAATAGTGATGATTCGAATGGTGATGACAAAAACCACCCTTACATCACCACTACACCCAACAAAAATAGTGATGATTCGAATGGTGATGACAAAAACCACCCTTAATCACCACTACACCCAAAAAATAGTGATGATTCGAATGGTGATGACAAAAACCACCCTTACATCACCACTACACCCAACAAAAATAGTGATGATTCGAATGGTGATGACAAAAACCACCCTTACATCACCACTACACCCAACAAAAATAGTGATGATTCGAATGGTGATGACAAAAACAACCCTTACATCACCACTACACCCAACAAAAATAGTGATGATTCGAATGGTGATGACAAAAACCACCCTTACATCACCACTACACCCAAAAATAGTGATGATTTAAACCCCACTGATTTCGACTACCAGACTTTATCTCGTGTTTCCTTTATAGTTTATTTCGTTTATAGTAGTAATTAGACGGTCATTTATAGCCTACCATTGCTGTTGTCTTTTAATGGTAATTTATGTTAATTTTATTGGTTTGTTGACATCTGAAAAGGCATCTTCTTAATGGGTTCGAATACCAGACTTAGTATAATCTCACTTCCTTTATAGTTTATTTCGTTTATAGTTTTTATTAGATGGTAATTTGTACCCTTGTTGTTGTTATTTTTTGTTATTTTCGATGTTATTGGTTTGTTGACATTTGCAAAGGCTCCTAACATCTTCTACCGTAGATAACAGTAAATCGCCAGGACAACTTTTTTTTCTGTTTACAGACGTGTGGTGGCGTTAATAGTTACATTTCTACATCCATGATTTCAGGAAAGTTAGAAGGGGCTATCTGGAGAGTCTGTGTCATTTTGTATCTTCATCTGTGTCATAGTATGGTTGTAAATGAACAAATTACAAGAATAACTACAAAGTGGCTACCAACAGTAGAGTCGCCATCTAGTGTTTATTTACTGAGTGTTGTACCGCTGTCGTCGTCGCCCGAAAAAAAACCGCGTAGTGAAATTTGAAACCGTCTATACTTGCAGCTACAAAGCATAAAACAACGCTGAAACAGGGTAGATTATACAGTCATGATATAAACTACTGTGTATCATCTTCAGTGGGACAGACACAGCAGTAGTGATGCTATCATTCGTAATATTTGGCGGCTGGCGTCATCACTGCAGGTGGCGACTTTACTGTTATCTACGGTAAAGCTGCTCTATGTATCTTGTTCTTACTATTTTTTGCAATTATTTTATTTTATGATATTGGTTTGTTGATATCTTAAAAGGTTTGAGATCAGTGAGTCAGTGAAAAAATGATGCAATGGAGTGTTGGAAAGGATTTATGAAGCTTGTGAATGAACTTAATGGACTTTTGGAACTGATTTAGGAACCTTATGAATTAATTTGAAGACTTTTGGAACTGATTTAGAAACCTTATGAATTAATTTGAAGACTTTTGGAATGGATTTTTTTGGAATGGATTTTTTTGGAATGGATTTTTTTGGAATGGATTTTTTTGGAATGGATTTATTTGGGGGGACTTTGGATTTATAAAGCTTGTGAATGAACAACTTATAGACTTTTGGAACGATTTATGAAGCATTGTGAATGAACTTATATACTTTTGGAACTTTCTATGAAGCTTTTGCGTGAGCCCCAAGACGATTTATGAAGCTGTAAATAGACTTAATAGACTTTTGGAACTATCTATGAAGCTGTAAATAGCCTTAATATACTTTTGGAACTATATGAAGCTGTAAATAGACTTAATAGACTTTTGGAACTATCTATGAAGCTGTAAATAGACTTAATAGACTTTTGGAACTATCTATGAAGCTGTAAATAGCCTTAATATACTTTTGGAACTATCTATGAAGCTGTAAATAGACTTAATAGACTTTTGGAACTATCTATGAAGCTGTAAATAGACTTAATAGACTTTTGGAACTATCTATGAAGCTGTAAATAGCCTTAATAAACTTTTGGAACTATCTATGAAGCTGTAAATAGACTTAATATACTTTTGGAACTATCTATGAAGCTGTAAATAGACTTAATAGACTTTTGGAACTATCTATGAAGCTGTACATAGACTTAATAAACTTTTGGAACTATCTATGAAGCTGTACATAGACTTAATAAACTTTTGGAACTATCTATGAAGCTGTAAATAGACTTAATAAACTTTTGGAACTATCTATGAAGCTGTAAATAGCCTTAATAGACTTTTGGAACAATCTATGAAGCTGTAAATAGACTTAATAGACTTTTGGAACTATCTATGAAGCTGTAAATAGCCTTAATATACTTTTGGAACTATCTATGAAGCTGTAAATAGACTTAATATACTTTTGGAACTATCTATGAAGCTGTAAATAGACTTAATATACTTTTGGAACAATCTATGAAGCTGTAAATAGACTTAATATACTTTTGGAACTATCTATGAAGCTGTAAATAGCCTTAATAAACTTTTGGAACTATCTATGAAGCTGTAAATAGACTTAATAGACTTTTGGAACTATCTATGAAGCTGTAAATAGACTTAATAGACTTTTGGAACTATCTATGAAGCTGTAAATAGCCTTAATATACTTTTGGAACTATCTATGAAGCTGTAAATAGACTTAATAGACTACTGGAACTATCTATGAAGCTTTTGCGTGAGTACTAAAACGAATTACGAAGCTGAGAAGCCTATTTTTGTGTTTGTAAATTTGTGAGTTCGAAAAAAACGAGATAAATGATTTACTGTGTCTCAAAACATTAACCCCTTCAGACCCAGAGCGTAATTTCCATTGTAATTTGGGTACCATTAGACGATTTTAATAAATATAAGCAATATTCTATGGATAGACCTGTTTAGTATCCTTGTCCACTAACTAATTTGGTATATTAAGTCACTTTACGTAATTTTATGGCTCACAACAGACGATTTTATTATAGCTAAGGAATGATCTTGTCGAGAGCTGCTTGGTATGGTCCCTGCGCCATTCGGTCAGCGGTTCGAGTCCACCAAATTCGTCCTGGTGTGGTGGCGCTTTGTATAGTCAATAACCTTGTAGTTGGTACTTGCAAAGTGTCTAGATAGGATCAAAGTATCTTATCTTATCTGCTTGGTATGGGAAGGGAGCCTGCATGGGAACTCGCGCGTGGTGACCCCCGGGAGTGGCGTCGTAGGGTGGGCGAGGCGACCCGCCCCCCGGCGTATGCCCCCAATGATTGATGATTGAATGATCTGGGCGTGAAGGCGTTAAGTGACGACTAGAAACTTTTCGGAAACACACTCTCGTGAAGGTTTGTAAGTCTCGACACTGTTCATTTTTGAGTTCGAGAATCGAATCTTTTGATTGAATCTTCGAAAATTTTGAATCTTATACTCGCTATAGACTATTTTTTTCTGTTTGCTCTACCGTAGATAACACTTAAGTCGCCAGGCCAACGTTTTTTTTTTATTTACAGACGTGTGGTGGCGTTAATAGTTACATTTCTACATCCATGATTTCAGGAAAGTTAGAAGGGGCTATCTGGAGAGTCTGTCATTTTGTGTCTTCATCTGTGTCATAGTATGGCTATAAATGAACATATTACAAAAATATCACCAGAGTGGCGACCAACAATAAGGTCGCCAGTTATGTTTATTTACTGAGTGTCCTCCCGCCGTCGTCGTCGCCCGAAAAAAAAAACGAGTAGTGAAATTTGAAACCGTATATAGGCTACTTGCAGATACAAAGCATAAAACAACGCTGAAACAGGGTAGATTATACAGTCATGATATAAACTACTGTGTATCATCTTCAGTGGCACAGACAAAGCAGTAGTGATGCTATAATTCGTAATATATGGCACCTGGCGACATTAGTGCAGGTGGCGACTTAAGTGTTATCTACGGTAGTACTTAAGTTAACTCTTTGTCTTGCTGTTGTTGCTTTTTTTGTCTGTATGCCTCCGGGCGATAATTTTTTATTATTATTATTATTATTATTATTATTATTATTATATTATTATTATTATTATTATTATTATTATTATTATCATTACTTTTATCATTGTTACTATCATTATTATTATTATTATTATTATTATTATTATTATTATTATTATTATCATTACTTTTATCATTATTATTATTATTATTATTATTAGTTTATTATTATTATTATTATTATTATTATTATTATTATTATTATTATTTTTATTATTATCATTATTTTATTATTATTATTTTATTATTATTATTATTATATTATTATTATTTTTATTATCATTACTTTTATCATTTTACTATTTATTATCATTATTATTATATTATTATTATTATTTTATTATTATTATTATTATTATTATTATTCTTATTATATTATTATTATTATTATTTATTATTATTATTATTATTATTATCATTACTTATTATATTATTATTATTATTATTATTATATTATTTTATATTATTATATTATTATTATTATTATTATTATTATTATCATTATTTATTTATTATTATTATATATTATTATTATTATATTATTATTATTATTATTATTATTATATTATTATTATTATTATTATTATTATTATTATTATTATTATTATTATTATTATTATTATTATTATATTATATTATTATTATTATTATTATTATTATTATTATTATATTATTATTATTATTATTATTATTATTATTATTATTATTATTATTATTAAGCGATGTTTCGTAATTTTTTTCTTCAATGTTTTGCTTCTTGTGTTAAATTTTTCAATGTTTTTTTTTAATGTGAAGCCTCGGATTACTATTGCTTATTGTTGACATTTAAGAAAACTTTGATGCATGGCTTTACTTTTCATTACTTTTTAAAGGTTAGATTTTATCACTTGGAAATATTAACCTTCCTTCCTTCCCCTCTCCTCCCTCTCCTCCCTCTCCTCCCCTTCCTCCCTCTCCCCCCCACTCCTCCCACTCCTCCCCCTCCTCCCACCCCCCCCCTTCCCCCACCCCTCTTTCCCCCCCCTTTCTCCTTCCCCCTCCCCCCCTTTCTCCCCCTTCCTCCCTTCCTCCTCCTTCCCTCCTTCCTTCCTTCCCTCCATCCTTCTCCTTCCTTCCCTGTCCTTTCCTTCCCTTCCTTCCTTCCTCCTTCCCTCCTTCCTTCCTTCCTTCCTTCCCTCCTTCCTTCTCTCTCCTTTCCTTCCCTTCTTTCCCTCCTCCTTCCTCCTTCCTTCCTTCCTTCCTTCCCTCCTTCCCCCCTACTTCCTTCTCTCTCCTTTCCTTCCCTCCTTCCTTCCTTCCCCCTCCTTCCTTCCTTCCTTCCTCCTCCTCCTTCCTCCTTCCTTCCTTCCTCCCTCCTTCCCCCCTACTTCCTTCTCTGCCTTCCTCCTCCCTTCTCTCCCTTCTCCTCTCTCCTTTCCTTCCTTCCTCTTCCCCCACCTTCCCTCCTTCTTCTCCTGCCTTCCTCTCCCCTCCTTTTCCTCCTTCCTTCTCTCCTTCCTCCTTCCCTTCCTCCCTGCCTCCTTCCCTCCTTCCTTCCTTCTCTCTCTCTCCTTTCCCTCCCTCCTCCCTCCACCTTTGCCCCCCCCTCCCTCCCTCCCCTCCCCTTGCTTTACGTACAACCTTTTAGATATGACCCATACCCTCCCCCTCCCTCCCCTCCCCCCTGCTGCCCCTATTACTACTACCTTCCATTTTTCCTTTTTTCCCCCACCTCTCTCTCTCTCTCTCTCTTCTTCTCTTCTCCTCTCTCTCTTCTCTCATCTCTCTCCTCTTCTTCTCTTCTCTCTCCTTAAATCCCTCTCTTCCTCGTGTGCTCCTCTCTCTCTCTCTCTCTCTCTCTCTTCTCGTTTCTCTCTCTCTCTCTCTCTCTCTCTCTCTCTCGTCTATTCTCTCTCTTCTCTCTCTCTCTCCTTATTTTCATTGATATCCAAGTTATTAAATATTTCTTCGTTATTTTCTTCTTTTAAACAGTTTGGGTTTTCTTATTCTACCATTTTTTCTTAATAAACTTACAACCATCATTTTTTTTTCGAATACTTAGAATTTCAAACTCTAATATTTTTTTTTTCATAAGATATTATTTTTCAGTATTTTCATTCACATTAACACGACACATCATCTTTTGTTTGCAAATTAATATTATAATAACTTTTTTTCTTCGTTTTCACATGTATTTGCCATCACATTAAGTCCATATTTTTTTCTTTTAGTAATATTTCGCATTAGAATTCTACCCTTCTCTTTTTTTCGAATATATAATAATTTTTTTTTTATATATATTTGCTATCACATATCTTTTTTTTTCTCTTAGTAATTTTTCTCTTCACATTTTTTTTCTTTTAGTAATATTTCGCATTAAAATTTTACCCTTTTTTTTTCTTCACATATATCATAAGTTTTTTTTCATATATATTTCCCATCATATTAAGTTTTTTCTTTTAGTAATATTTCACATTAAAATTAATTCTACTCTTCTCTTTTTCTCACATATATGATAAAAATAAAATTATATATATTTCCTATCATAATAAGGGCTTTTTTTCTCAGCAATATTTGGCATTAAAATTCTACCTCTTGGTCTCTTTTTTTCGAATATATAATAATTTTTTTTATGTATTTGCTATCACATTTAGTATTTTTTTTCTCTTAGTAATATTTCGCATTAAAATTCTACTCTTCTCTTTTTTTCACATATATGATAAGAAAAAAATGTATATGTATTTCCTATCATATTAAGGTTTTTTTTCTCTCTCAGCAATATTTCACATTAAAATTCTACCCTTCTCTTTTTTTCGAATATATAATAAGTTTTTTTATATATATATTTCCCATCACATTTAGTATTTTTTTTCTATTAGGTAGTAATATTTCGCATTAAAATTCTACCCTTCTATTTTTTCACATATATAATAATTTTTTTTTAGATGTATTTGCTATCACATATAGTATTTTTTTTCTCTTAGTAATATTTCGCATTAAAATTCTACCCTTCTATTTTTTTCGAATATATAATAAGTTTTTTTTTTTATATATATTTGCTATCACATTTAGTTTTGTTTTCTCTCTTAACAATATTTCGCATTAAAATTCTACTCTTCTCTTTTTCTCACATATATGATAAAAAAAAATGATATGTATTTCCCATCATATTCAGTTTTTTTTCTCACTTAGCAATATTTCGCATTAAAATTCTACCCTTTCTCTTTTTTTCACATTTATAATAAGTTATTTTTTAAATGTATTTGCCATCACATTTAGTATTTTTTTCTCTCTCAGCAATATTTCGCATTAAAATTCTACCCTTCACTTTTTTTCACATATATGATAGGTCTCTGTTTTCATATGTATTTCCTATCATATTCAGTTTTTTTTCTCACTTTGCAATATTTCGCATTAAAATTCTACCCTTCTCTTTTTTTCGAATATATAATAAGTTTTTTTTTATATGTATTTGCTATCATATTTAGTCTTTTTTTCTCTTAGCAATATTTCGCATTAAAATTCTACCCTTCTCTTATTTCTCTTATTTTCTCTTTTCCATTTTTTCTCTTAGCAAGATTTACCATTAATTAAAACTCTACATTTTCTCTTTGTAACATAAGAAAATGGTCTCGTTGGGCCATTAACTGAATACTTTGTTTAATCTTACTTATAATACATGTTTTTTCATATTATTTTCATACTTTTTCATATTATTTTCATACTTTTTCATATTATTTACATACTCTTTCATATTATTTTCATTCTTTTTCATATTATTTTCATACTTTTTCATATTTTCATACTTTTTCATTTTATTTTCATTCTTTTTCATATTATTTTCATACTTTTTCATATTATTTTCATACTTTTTCATATTATTTACATACTCTTTCATATTATTTTCATACTTTTTCAAATTATTTTCATACTTTTTCATATTATTTTCATACTTTTCATATTATTTTCATACTTTCATTATTTTCATACTTTTTCATATTATTTTCATACTTTTTCATATTATTTTCATACTTTTTCATATTATTTTCATACTTTTTCATATTATTTTCATACTTTTTCATATTATCATACTTTTTCATATTATTTTCATACTTTTTCATATTATTTTCATACTTTTCATATTATTTTCATACTTTTTCATATTATTTTCATACTTTTTCATATTATTTTCATACTTTTTCATATTATTTTTGTCGGGACCGCGCCCGCCCGCACGCCCATACACGCCCACACACCCATACACACCTACACGCCCGCACGCCCATACACGCCCACACACCCATACACGCCCACACACCCATACACGCCCACACACCCATACACGTCCACACACCCATACACGCCCACACACCCATACACGCCCACACGCCCACACACCCATACACGCCCACACACCCATACACGCCCACACACCCATACACGCCCACACACCCATACACGCCCACACACCCATACACGCTCACACACCCATACACGCCCACACACCCATACACGCCCACACACCCATACACGCCCACGCACCCATACACCCCCACACACCCATACACGCCCACACACCCATACACGCCCACACACCCATACACGCCCACACACCCATACACGCCCACACACCCATACACGCCCACACACCCATACACGCCCGCACGCCCATACACGCCCACACACCCATACACGCCCACACACCCATACACGCCCACACACCCATACACGCCCGCACGCCCATACACGCCACACACACCCATACACGCCCACACACCCATACACGCCCACACACCCATACACGCCCACACACCCATACACACCCATACACGCCCATACACGCCCGCACGCCCATACACGCCCACACACCCTCGCCACCATAGCAGAAGCTCTGACGGAACTAGACAACAGCGACGCCCCCACCGACTTCCGGCCGCCCGGCATGAGCGCCGCCGACTATGAAGAGGAGCCCGTGAGGTGACGTCAGTAATCTGCCCTCGACAGTACTCCCATGTCCGTAGGAGTATAGATAGATACAATGGCAACTGAGGATACGCCCCCATTATCCGACCTGAATACAGACCCAGGGACAGCCGAAGACTTCACTCAACAAGCTAACGGCTCTAAGCAAGGTCCTGAACTCACACGCAGAAGGAAACAGAGAAATTTAACTCAGGAAGGCCGAGGGAGACTGAGACGAAGCTGAACTCACCCTCGCCACAACCCACGATTGGAATGTCCCCCTTCACACTTAGTTGGTGTATCGTGAGTACTGAGATAAAGTTGCTGTGAGACAGGGCCGTGCGTGAACAACCAAGAAACCATAAGCTAGGAGTCACTAGGTTAGATATAGGAAATATAAATGTAAATATAGGAAATATAGGAAATATAAATACTTGTGTTAAGTGAATACAACATCGAGACATACAAATTGCGTGGCTAACTTGAGGTACCTACACACTCAGAAATAAGGGGTATATTAAGGGTAGAATCGTTACATCACACCATCACTACCCTTTTTAAACCCTATGTCCAAGCTGGAAGGTAGATGCTGCCGATTATACCCTTCATCTACCCTTTATCTACCCTTTTTAGACGAGAGGGTTGAGAAAGGGTATATTTGGGGTTGGAAAAGGGTATATTTAGGGTTGCAAAAGGGTATATTTGTAAGGGTAGAGAAAGGGTAGCAGTATTTCATCACTACAAACACCCTTTTTCTACCCTTTTCCTACCCTTCTTTTCTAAGAGTGTATTTGATTTATATAAATATAACTGAGCCACAACTCAGAGAAAGTCCTAAGCACTAGAAGGACATTTATTGGTACCAGAATAATTATGTAACATTTAGTTATTTATGCTTTGTAATAAAATAACAAAACTACTACTTCAGTTTCAAACTCCCAAAGTAAATATTTGTCTGCCCCTGTAAGTTACAAGACCGCTCGGTACATGAGCACGCTACCTTAGTAATTCACCTTTCTCATTTAACGTAACTACAACTTACGGGGCACGACATTTTCATACTCTTTCATATTATTTTCATACTTTTTCATATTTTCATACTTTTTCATATTTTCATACTTTTTTCATATTTTCATACTTTTTCATACTTTTTCATATTATTTTCATACTTTTTCATATAATTTTCATACTTTTTCATTTTATTTTCATACTTTTTCATATCATTTTCATACTTTTTCATATTTTTTTCATACTTTCATACTTTCATATTATTTTCATACTTTTTCATACTTTTTCATATTATTTTCATACTTTTTCATATCATTTTCATACTTTTTCATACTTTTTCATTATTTTCACTTTCATATTTTCATACTTTTTCATACTTTTTCATATTATTTTCATACTTTTTCATATCATTTACATACTTTTTCATATTATTTTCATACTTTTTCATTTCATTTTCATACTTTTTCATATTATTTTCATACTTTTTCATATCATTTACATACTTTTTCATTATTTTCATACTTTTTCATATCATTTACATACTTTTTCATATCATTTACATACTTTTTCATATTATTTTCATACTTTTTCATATCATTTACATACTTTTTCATTATTTTCATACTTTTTCATATCATTTACATACTTTTTCATATCATTTACATACTTTTTCATAGTATTTTCATACTTTTTCATATCATTTACATACTTTTTCATATTTTCATTTTTTTCCATATTATTTTCATTTTTCATATTTACATACTTTTTCATATTATTTTCATACTTTTTCATATTATTTTCATACTTTCATATTATTTTCATACTTTTTCATATTATTTTCATACTTTCATATTATTTTCATACTTTTTCATATTATTTTCATACTTTCATATTATTTTCATACTTTTTCATATTATTTTCATACTTTCATATTATTTTCATATTTTTTCATATTATTTTCATACTTTCATATTATTTTCATACTTTTTCATATTTACATACTTTTTCATATTATTTTCATACTTTTTCATATTATTTTCATACTTTTTCATATTATTTACATACTTTTTCATATTATTTACATACTTTTTCATATTATTTTCATACTTTTTCATATTATTTTCATACTTTTTCATATTATTTTCATACTTTCATATTATTTTCATACATTTTCCATCCGTATAATTTTCCCTTAAGTTTTTACTGATGCAATATCATTTTTTTTTCACTCCTAGTACATGACTCAATTATTCTACCTTTTCTCATTATTTTCATATTTTCTTTTTCAATTTTTTTCTTTTGCCAGATTTTACCATTACCTCTCAGACTTCCAAGTATTTCCATTAAATTTTGGTATCCGTTAGACTGTTTTTAGTGAATTATAAGCATATTTAGCATATGCCATTTTTACTATCACTGTCACTAGTAATTGTTAAATTCATTCTCTTTTCTTATTTTTGCTACACAATTTTTTCATATTGCAAACAAACGTCTGCTGCGTGAAGGATAAATACCATTTATCTTTTCACATAAATAATCTTCTTGTTGTGCATTATAAGAAAATCTTTAGTTCAAATTTTATCACGACTTATATTTTTTCATTTATTTTCAGCTTTTTATCCCCGAACGTTTGCCCCTTTAAGAGAAGTTTTTAAGCTGATGACTCCTATGATTCTGTAAAAAAATATCTCTTGGGAACCATCTTATTTCATTTAAACAAACTGTATTCCCTACAAACCTTTTCATCCCTAACAACTGTATTCCCTAACAAACTGTTAATTCTAACCAACTGATTCCCTAAAAACTGATTCCTTAACAAACTGTATTCCCTAACAAACTGTATTCCCTAACAAACTGTATTCCCTAACAAACTGTATTCCCTAACAAACTGTATTCCCTAACAAACTGTATTCCCTAACAAACTGTATTCCCTAACAAACTGTATTCCCTAACAAACTGTATTCCCTAACAAACTGTATTCCCTAACAAACTGTATTCCTTAACAAACTGTATTCCCTAACAAACTGTATTCCTTAACAAACTGTATTCCCTAACAAACTGTATTCCCTAACAAACTGTATTCCCTAACAAACTGTATTCCTTAACAAACTGTATTCCCTAACAAACTGTATTCCTTAACAAACTGTATTCCCTAACAAACTGTATTCCCTAACAAACTGTATTCCCTAACAAACTGTATTCCCTAACAAACTGTATTCCCTAACAAACTGTATTCCCTAACAAACTGTATTCCCTAACAAACTGCATTCCCTAACAAACTGTATTCCTCAACAAACTGTATTCCCTAACAAACTGTATTCCCTAACAAACTGTATTCCCTAACAAACTGTATTCCCTAACAAACTGTATTCCCTAACAAATGTATTCCTAACAAACTGTATTCCTAACAAACTGTATTCCCTAACAAACTGTATTCCCTAACAAACTGTATTCCCTAACAAACTGTATTCCCTAACAAACTGTATTCCCTAACAAACTGTATTCCTTAACAAACTGTATTCCCTAACAAACTGTATTCCCTAACAAACTGTATTCCCTAACAAACTGTATTCCCTAACAAACTGTATTCCTTAACAAACTGTATTCCCTAACAAACTGTATTCCCTAACAAACTTATTCCCAAAAACCAAAACTGTATTCCCTAACAAACCACTTTATTCCCTAACAAACTGTATTCCTAACAAACTGTATTCCCTAACAAACTATTCCCTAACAAACTGTACTTTCCCTAACAAACTATTCCTAACAAACTGTATTTCCAAAAACAAACTGTATTCCCTAACAAACTGTATTCCCTAACAAACTATTCCCTAACAAACTGTATTCCCTAACAAACTGTATTCCCTAACAAACTGTATTCCCTAACAAACTGTATTCCCTAACAAACTGTATTCCCTAACAAACTGTATTCCCTAACAAACTGTATTCCCTAACAAACTGTATTCCCTAACAAACTGTATTCCCTAACAAACTGTATTCCCTAACAAACTGTATTCCCTAACAAACTGTATTCCCTAACAAACTGTATTCCCTAACAAACTGTATTCCCTAACAAACTGTATTCCCTAACAAACTGTATTCCTTAACAAACTGTATTCCCTAACAAACTGCATTCCCTAACAAACTGTATTCCCTAACAAACTGTATTCCCTAACAAACTGTATTCCCTAACAAACTGTATTCCCTAACAAACTGCATTCCCTAACAAACTGTATTCCCTAACAAACTGTATTCCCTAACAAACTGTATTCCCTAACAAACTGTATTCCCTAACAAACTGTATTCCCTAACAAACTGTATTCCCTAACAAACTGTATTCCCTAACAAACTGTATTCCCTAACAAACTGTATTCCCTAACAAACTGTATCCCTTAACAAACTGTATTCCCTAACAAACTGTATTCCCTAACAAACTGTATTCCCTAACAAACTGTATTCCCTAACAAACTGTATTCCTTAAACAATGAACACTTTCTTTTACTTATACAATGAACACTTTCTTTTACTTATACAATGAACACTTTCTTTTACTTATACAATGAACACTTTCTTTTACTTATACAATGAACACTTTCTTTTACTTATACAATGAACACTTTCTTTTACTTATACAATGAACACTTTCTTTTACTTATACAATGAACACTTTCTTTTACTTATACAATGAACACTTTCTTTTACTTATACAATGAACACTTTCTCTTACTTATACAATGAACACTTTCTTTTACTTATACAATGAACACTTTCTTTTACTTAAACAATGAACACTTTCTTTTACTTATACAATGAACACTTTCTTTTACTTATACAATGAACACTTTCTTTTACTTATACAATGAACACTTTCTTTTACTTATACAATGAACACTTTCTTTTACTTACCATATACCAATTTCTTTTTAAATTTAGTTAACTTTTTTTTTTTTTTTCATATACCAATTGGTTTTTTAATGAATTCTTTCGTTTCATATACCATTTTTTATATTTATTTTAGATATTAGTCTTTTAATAACATCAATCCGTATTATCGCCACTTATTCACTCTGGTTTGAACCCCTTCTCACCCAGATCTTTCCATTAATATATAAAATAGTCTGTTATTAGCCATACAATTACAAATAATAGCTTACATATACCAAATTAGTTAGTGGACAAGGATACTAAACAGGTCATAGCTATAAAATATTGCTTATAGTCACTAAAATCGTCTTATGGTACCCAAATTACAATGGAAATTACGTTCTGGGCCTCAAAGGGTTAGGACAGTTAAATAATAAGACAAGTGATAATTAAGTAATAAGTAAAATGTAAATCTAGATGAAATTAGTCTATTAATAACATTCTTAATTATGTATCTCAGGCAACCAACTATATTTCTTAACCCCTTCACGCCCAGATCTTTCATATGCTAAAAAAAAATGTGTTGTCGAGCCATAAAATAACGAAAAGTCACTGAATATACCAAATTAGCTAGTGGACAAGGATACTAAACAGGTCATAGCTATAAAATATTGCTTATAGTCACTAAAATCGTCTTATGGTACCCAAATTACAATGGAAATTACGTTCTGGGCCTCAAGGGTAACAGTAATCTGCACTTTTTTATATAGTTATTCATATTAGATATTGTTCTCACTTATATTTATTTGTATCTAGGCCTTTTTTTTGATATTACGCCTAATTTTTTCATGTATCTTTATTGTTGTCAGCCATAAATTTAGTATTTTCTGAATTTTTGTATCGGTCCTTCATGCTATTGAAAATATTGCTTTTCTTATGTTATGGCCTTCTTTACGTTCTGGCATCGTCACTTGCATTATGTTTGTTTTTTTCATGTATCTGGCCTTTTTTTATGTATATTATCTTGGCCTTTTTTTTATTATATTTTTCTGCCTTTTTATGTATATGTATCTGGCCTTTTTTTATGTATATTGTTTTTTCTGCCTTTTTTTATATATGTATCTGGCCTTTTTTATATATATTATCTGGCCTTTTTTATGTATATGTATCTGGCCTTTTTTATGTATATGTATCTGGCCTTTTTTATATATATGTATCTGGCCTTTTTTATGTATATGTATCTGGCCTTTTTTATGTATATGTATCTGGCCTTTTTTATATATATGTATCTGGCCTTTTTTATGTATATGTATCTGGCCTTTTTTATGTATATGTATCTGGCCTTTTTTATGTATGTGTATCTGGCCTTTTTTATGTATGTGTATCTGGCCTTTTTTATGTATGTGTATCTGGCCTTTTTTATGTATGTGTATCTGGCCTTTTTTATGTATATGTATCTGGCCTTTTTTATGTATATGTATCTGGCCTTTTTTATGTATATGTATCTGGCCTTTTTTATGTATGTGTATCTGGCCTTTTTTATGTATGTGTATCTGGCCTTTTTTATGTATGTGTATCTGGCCTTTTTTATGTATGTGTATCTGGCCTTTTTTATGTATTATCTGGCCTTTTTATGTATGTATTCTTTTTTATGTATTGTATCTGGCCTTTTTTATGTATATGTATCTGGCCTTTTTTATGTATATGTATCTGGCCTTTTTTATGTATATGAATCTGGCCTTTTTTATGTATTGTATCTGGCCTTTTTTATGTATGTGTATCTGGCCTTTTTTATGTATGTGTATCTGGCCTTTTTTATGTATATGTATCTGGCCTTTTTTATGTATATGTATCTGGCCTTTTTTATGTATCTGGCCTTTTTTATGTATATATATCTGGCCTTTTTTATGTATATGTATCTGGCCTTTTTTATGTATATGTATCTGGCCTTTTTTATGTATATGTATCTGGCCTTTTTTATGTATATGTATCTGGCCTTTTTTATGTATATGTATCTGGCCTTTTTTATGTATATGTATCTGGCCTTTTTATGTATATGATGTTTATTTCTGGCCTTTTTATGTATATGTATCTGGCCTTTTTATGTATATGTATCTGGCCTTTTTTTATGTATCTGGCCTTTTATGTATATGTATCTGGCCTTTTTTATATTATATGTATCTGGCTTTTTTTATGTATATGTATCTGGCCTTTTTATGTATATGTATCTGGCCTTTTTTATGTATATGTATCTGGCCTTTTTTATGTATATGTATCTGGCCTTTTTTATGTATATGTATCTGGCCTTTTTTATGTATATGTATCTGGCCTTTTTTATGTATATGTATCTGGCCTTTTTTATATATATGTATCTGGCTTTTTTTATGTATATGTATCTGGCCTTTTTTATGTATATGTATCTGGCCTTTTTTATGTATATGAATCTGGCCTTTTTTATGTATATGTATCTGGCCTTTTTTATGTATATGTATCTGGCCTTTTTTCTTCTATTTATATTCAATTCATTTACGTTTTTCTTCTATCCATGTGCAATATATATTTTTCCCCAAAGGCCTATGTTCCTTTTAATTATATGTATATGGCCTTGACTAAAAAAAAAGACTAAATCTGATAGCAAATAGATATGAAAACTAAAATAAAAAACGTTATTATAATAGTAATGTGAAAACAAAAGAAACTGCGTCCTGTTACCTAATGTGAATGTCAAAACTGAAAAATAATATCTTGTACTGGAGTTTGAAATTATAAGTATTCGAAAAAAATAATTGATGGATGTAAGTTTATGATGAACAACAACATGTAAGAATAAGAAAACCAAAACTATTTATATATATATAAATGTTCTTCAAATGTTCTTCAAGTTCTCCTCTGAGCTTAATTCTACAATAGTTGTGATTTTGAATACAATTTCTTTTCATGTATCTATTTGTGTTATTTTTATTCGAAGTTATTATTGAAGTGTTAGTAATTAGTGGCTGTTCTAATCATGTAAAATTTAATGTTCAATATCAAAGTTTTCGAAAATTTGGATTAATGTTCTGACTTCATAAATGTTCTGTGTGGAAGTTCTACAGTGTTGTTCGGAGTGTGGAAGTTCTACAGTGTTCTATAAATGTTCTTCAAAGTTCACAATTGTTCTGTGTGAAAGTTCTACAGTGCTCTATAAATGTTCTTCAAAGTTCACAGTTGTTCTGTGTGAAAGTTCTACAGTGTTCTATAAATGTTCTTCAAAGTTCACAGTTGTTCTGTGTGAAAGTTCTACAGTGTTCTATAAATGTTCTTCAAAGTTCATAATTGTTCTGTGTGGAAGTTCTACAGTGTTCTGTGGTGAGTCACACCACACCTGGCTGGCTAATCCTTTAAACTCGACCTGAGCCGCATTGGTATGCAGGACGTCAGGTCTTGAGTATCGGGGCCTCTTTATAAAGGAAGTCTCTTGTAGAGGCAGGGACACTTGAACTCAGAGACTTGTACCACACACATCTGCTCTCTCTCCAATAAAATAATCAACCATGTAGGTGACAAGGTCACTACAGTTCTATAAATGTTCTTCAAAGTTCACAATTGTTCTGTGGAAGTTATACAGCGTTCTATAAATGTTCTTCAAAGTTCATAATTGTTCTGTGTGCAAGTTCTAGTGTTCTATAAATGTTCTTCAAAGTTCACAATTGTTTTGTGTGGAAGTTCTACAGTGTTCTATAAATGTTCTTCAAAGTTCATAATTGTTCTGTGGAAGTTATACAGCGTTCTATAAATGTTCTTCAAAGTTCACAATTGTCTTGTGGAGTTTACAGCTTCTATAAATGTTCTTCAAAGTTTATAAATGTTCTGTGTGGAAGTTATACAGCGTTCTATAAATGTTCTTCAAAGTTCACAATTGTTCTGTGTGGAAGTTATACAGCGTTCAATAAATGTTCTTCAAAGTTCATAATTGTTCTGTGTGGAAGTTATACAGCGTTCTATAAATGTTCTTCAAAGTTTATAAATGTTCTGTGGAAGTTATACAGCGTTCTATAAATGTTCTTCAAAGTTCATAAATGTTCTGTGTGGAAGCTCGTGTTCTATAAATGTTCTTCATAGTTAATTATTGTTCAAAGTATGACAGTTCTGTTCTTCAACGTTTCAGTTAATGTTGCCTACAAAATTATCTGAAAAAAAATGTATATATCAATTTATTTATTATTATTATTTTTTTTTTACGTTGGAGCCTATAGCGCCTCTAGGCTTTTATTATTAGTCAAGTCTATCACAACTTTATATTAATTCAATTCATGTACAGTAAAACCTCTCATATTGGGACTAATTGGGCCAAGGAGTGGTCCGAGTAATGTAAGGATCCGAATAATGGGGGGACTATATATGGGGAGGATATGTAAAAAAAAAAAAAAAAAAAAAAAAAAAAAAAAAAAAAAAAAATCTAGGTGCGTATGTCTACGAAATGTCGACCCCTGAAAAAAAGAAAAAAAATCTGTGCACATATAGCTAGGAAATTTCGACCCCTGAAAAAAAAAAAAAAAATCTGTGTACCTACATATAGCTAGGAAATTTCGACCCCTAAAAAAAAAAAAAAAAAAAAAAAAAAATCTAGTTGTACATATAGCTAGGAAATTTCGACCCCTAAAAAAAAAAATGAGAGGTCCGAATAATATCAAAGTCCGAATAATGAGGGTCCGAATACGAGAGGTTTTACTGTACTTATATTCTGACTTAAAAAGATATAAATCATACATATAGTACATTGACAGAAGAGTGTATATACAAATTACCCTTCAAAAATATAAATGATATATATAATAAACAAATGAATTATATGTATTCAAGATTTTTTTTCAGTCACCCCCCAAAAAAATATAAAAAGAATTAGAAAACCACCGCATACTAACAGAAATAGATAGACAGATGGACAGATAGATAGATAGACAGACAGATTGAAATAGATAGACAGATGGACAGATAGATAGACAGACAGACAGATTGAAATAGATAGACAGATGGACAGATAGATAGATAGACAGACAGATTGAAATAGATAGACAGATGGACAGATAGATAGACAGACAGACAGATTGAAATAGATAGACAGATGGACAGATAGATAGACAGACAGACAGACAGATTGAAATAGATAGATAGACAGATTTATAGATAGACAGATGGATAGATAGACAGAAGGATAGATAGACAGAATTAAATAGACAGATGGATATACTGAGACAGATTGAAATAGACAGACATTGAAATAGATAGACAGATGGATAGATATAGACAGATTGAAATAGATAGACAGACAGATAGATAGATAGATAGACAGATGGATAGATA
>JACEEZ010018784.1:97500-100000 GCA_016584305.1 Chionoecetes opilio
CTCTCTCTCTCTCTCTCTTCTTCTTTCTCTTCCTTCTTTTTCCTTTGTCCTCTCCTTCTCGCCTCTCTCTCTCTCTCTCCTCTCTCGTCTCTTTTCTCTCTGTTCTGTCTGTCGTGTCTGTGTGCTCGTCTGCTCTCTCTCTCTCTCTCTCTCTCTCTCTCTCTCTCTCTCTCTCTCCTCTCTCTCTCTCTCCCTCACGCCGCAGTCCAGCATCGTACGTCCGCCAGCACAGACACGCGCATGATCGCAAACACACCACTAGTAAATCTATACCTAAACAAATACTAACCCTGATTCATGCCACACAGACACACACAGACGTATATTTAACCCATTACATACCTTACACCCATTAGAACACATAAATAAAGGTGTGTATACCATTATTAAACTCATTTTCCTTCCCATATGTAAAAGCGGTGATGGTGGTGGTGTCGTGGGAAATGTTATCGTACTGTGACGAGATACGATTTTATGTTCATTTTTGTTATTTGAAGGGTTATGGATGGTTTAAATATTGTTATGGTTTGTTATTAGGGTATGTTATTGTTTTTTAGGCCTAGGGTATGTGGGTATAGGCCTAGGGTTGTGATTTGAGGGTATGCGTAATGGCACCTGCGCCCTGGCATTGTGGGAATTTTATCACCACCTGCCTGCCTGCTTTGCCCTCAGTCTGCCTTGAGCTACGGGAGGGTACGCACGACCGCCGCTCCGCCTCCGTATACCCATTGTGTGCGTGTATGTGTGTGTGTAAAAACAGGTCATTGGTGCACACGTGACCTCTGATTTGACCTACACCATGTGCGTATGTGTACGTGAGCCGCGTTGACCAAATACCACGTACCTACGAACAGACAGAGAGAGAGAAACAGAGAAAACAATAAATTAGAGAGAGAGAGAAAGAAAATAATTAAATCTTCTCTTTAATTTCCTGCTCTTCCTCGCTTCTATAAATATAAAGAGAGAGAAAAAAAGGAATAAATCAGAATAATGAAGCGATAATACCCCCTCCCCCCCTCCCCCCCTCCCCTTATACCCCCCCTTTACGGCTGCCCCCACCCCCTCCCCCCCCTACCACAACAACAACAACAACAACAACAATGATGATGATGATGATGATGGATAGCAGGAGTGTTCATTGCTGGGTGAGTATGTATGTATGTATGTATGTATGTATGTATGTATGATGATGATGATGATGGTAAAATTAGTTCATTGTTTTGTTTATATTTTTGAATTATTATTATTATTATTGTTATTATTATTATTACTATTATTATTATTATTATTATTATAACTACTTCTTCAACTACTACTACTACTACTATTACTCCTACTTCAGCCATTACTATTACTACTACTACTACTCCTACTTCAGCCATTACTACTACTACTACTCCTACTTCAGCCACTACTACTACTACTACTATTACTCCTACTTCAGCCATTACTACTACTACTACTCTACTACTACTACTATTACTCCTACTTCAGCCATTACTACTACTACTACTACTATTACTCCTACTTCAGCCACTACTACTTCTACTACTACTACTACTACTACTACTACTACTACTACTCCTACTTCAGCCACTACTACTTCTACTACTACTACTACTACAACTTTGACCACAACGACTTCTACTACTACCTCTACTTCTACAGTTTATGATGTTATGTAATCACTAGCCGCAAAGTCGCCCTCCGGGCGGACTTTTTGGCTAGCTCCTGCGGAGGGCTATTGGTGGGCCTTCGGCCCACCAAACACTCTCTCCAGATAGCCCCTTCTAACTTTCCTGAAATCATGGATGTAGAAATGTATGTATTAACGCCAACCCATTCACATCACCCCCAACCCATTCACTCACCCATTCACTCACCCATTACCCATCACCCCCCACCCATTCACTAACTCATTACCCATCACCCCCAACCCATTCACTCACCCATCACCCCCCACCTATTCCCTCACCCATCACCCCCAACCCATCACCCCCAACCCATTCACTCACCCCACACCCATTACCCATCACCCCACCCATTCACTCACCCATTACCCATCACCCTACATCAAGGTTTCCTCAATTCTCGCAACCCAATTTTTTTTTCACAATTCTCGCTAATAGGCTACTAAAAAAAAAGAAAAAAAAGTGATCGGATCATCCCATAAGTGGGCTTAAAACCTTCCCCTGGTCGACCCGGTTCCAAAACTGCCATATGATGGGATTCCGCCACTGGGGGCGGCACCTAGAGCGGACACACAGACACACACAGACAGACACACTTTCGCTTATATTATTATAGATAATGTTGCTATGGTAAGAAGAGAGAGAGAGAGAGAGAGAGAGAGAGAGAGAGAGAGAGAGAGAGAGTTTCCTTTATTGTCTGTGTCTATCCATCTGTCTATCTATTTCAATCTGTGTCTATATCTATCTATCTGTCTATCTATTTTAATCTGCCTGTCTATCCATCTGTATCTATTTTAATCTGCCTGTCT
>JACEEZ010018784.1:110000-115000 GCA_016584305.1 Chionoecetes opilio
TTTTTTTTTTTTTTTTTTTTTTCTCCTCGTCTCTCCTACGTCCCCTCCTCGGCGCCCTCTCCTCTCTCTCTCACCCAACTCGATATGGGGCCTCTTCTCTCCTCCTCTCTCTCCTCTATCCGTCCCCAAGTCTCGTCATCTTCTCTCCATTTGCTCTCCTCTACTCCATCTCGCTCCCCTCCCCCTTTCCCACACTCCTCCTCTCAGCCCATCTCCCTCACCTGGGTCGACTCCTACTCGCTTCTCCTACCCCCTCCCCCCTTGCCCCAACCTCTCCTCCTCCAAATGGTCTCTCTCCTCATCTCTTCTCCTCCGTCTTATCTCCTCAATCACCCAACATCTCTCCTCTCACCTCCTTACATCTCTCCTGCCCGTCTCTCTCTCAGAACCTCTCATTCTCCCTCTCATTCACTCACTCCACTCCCCTCTCCGTTCTTCTCCTCTCCATCTTCATCCCCCCTCACTCATCCCTCCCCCATCTTCTCTTCTCCTTCTCTCATCCTCGGTACCATTCCCTCCTCCCTCTCCTCCGCCTCTGTTCCTCATCGGCTACTCTTCGTGGTTCTCTCTCGCCGTTCTCCTCTCCTCATTCCTCTCTCCTCTGTCGTCCTCCTCCCTTCTCTCGAGCTCGTCTCTCTCTTCTCCTCTCCTCTTCTTCTCCTCTGCACTCTTCGTCCTTTCTTCTTTAATGCCCAAGTTTGATATAACACGAACTTAAGTTGATAAGGATCCAGAAATTTTAATATATCAGACAAAAAAAAAAATTCATTCTATTTTGCCATATTTATCGTAGGTTATAATCAGTATGAAAATGATAATAATGATGAAAATGATGAAAATTATGAAAATTATAATAATGATGAAAATGATGAAAATGATGATAATGATGAAAATGATAATAATGAAAATGATAATAATGATGAAAATGATAATAATGATGAAAATGATGATAATGATGATAATGATAAAAATGATGCAAATGATGATAATGATTAAAATGATGATAATGATTAAAATGATAATAATGATGACAATAATAATAATGATGAAAATTATAATAATGATGAAAATTATAATAATGATAAAAATGATAATGCTGAAAATGATAAAAATGATGAAAATGATGAAAATGATAAAATTATAAAAATGATGAAAATTATATTAATGATGAAAATTATAATAATGATGATAATAACAATAGAAATGATGATGGTAACACTAAAGATTTTGTTAGTAATTGCACACAGTAATCTCTATTTAATGTCCGTTAAATCTAATTATATATATTTATTATCATTATCATTATTATTGTCATTACTATTTTTATCAACATTAAAATTTGTATCATTATTATTATTATTATCATTATATTATTATTATTATTATTATTTTTGTTAGTATTATTATTGTTGTTATTGTTAATGTTATCTCTCTCTCTCTCTCGTCTCTTCTCCTGCTTCTTCTCTCTCTATACTCTCTTCTCTCTCTCTCTCCTCTCTCTCTCGTCTCATGTTCCAAATTCTAAATCTGGAAAGATATTAGAAAGGAACTCCTATGCCTTGAAAAAATGAGAGAGAGAGAGAGGAGAGAGATAGAGAGAGAGAGGAAGAGAGAGAGATAGAGATTGTACACGCAATGAGTAACCCTTTGACCTCTTTCGTTAAAATATCTCTAATTAGATTGAGCGGCGGCTTCCCTTGAGAGAGAGAGAGGAGAGAGAGAGAGAGAGAGAGAGAGAGAGAGAGAGAGAGAGAAGAGAGAGAGAGTGGGAAATAGTGGATTGCGTATATACTAAAAGTGAAATATAAGAAACACAGACAGTTTTACCTCTCACTCTCTCTCTCTCTCTCTCATCTTTTCTCATCATCTCCTCTTCTCCTCTCTTCTCTCTCTCTCTCTCTCTCTCTCTCTCTCTCTCTCTCCTCTCTCTACTCTCTCTCTAAAATATTGTATCTGTTCCACCTTTTTTCTTTCGATTCTGCTATTCTCTCTCTCTCTCTCGCTCTCTTCTTCTCTTCTCTCATCTCTCTCTCTCTCTCTCTCTCTCATTCTCTCTCATCTCTCTCTCTCGTCTCTCTCTCTCTCTGCTCTCTCTCAATATTAATAATCTTTTCCACCTTTTTTTTTCTATTCTCTCTCTCCTCTCTCTCTCCTCTCTCTTCCTCTCTCTCTCTCCTCTACTCTCTCTCTCTCTCCTCTCGTCTCTCATCCTCTCGTCTCTCTCTATCTCTCTTCTCTCTCTCTGCGGCATATCGTCTTTAATCCCTTTGTTTTCTCTCTCTCTCTCTCGTCTCTCTCATCTTCTCTCTCTCGTCTCTTCTCTCTCTCTCTCTCTCTCTCTCTCTCTCTCCTCTCTCTCTCCTCTCTCTCTCTCTCTATCATGGTTCCTTTCCTACTAGGTATTCGGGCACACACACACACACACACACACCACCACACACACACACACACACACACACAGTTCCCCCCCACACACAACCCCCCCGACACACACACACCAGCACCACACACACACCACACACACACACACACACACACACACACACAACCACACAACAACCACCCCACACACACCCAGTACACACACACCACACACATACACAGACACACGCACACACACACACCATACAACCACCACACACACACACACACAAACCCCCCAACACACACACACACACACACACACCCACACACACAAACACCCACACACACACCAGCACACACACAAGCACACACACACACAGCACAGTTACCCCCCACACATAATCCCACCAACACAACACACACATCACAACACACCACACACAGGCACACACCAGGCACACCACACACACACACCGTACACACACACAACTACACATTGGCGACACACACACACCACAGCACACACACACACACACAGTTTACCCCCCCAACACACAACAACCCCAACACACCACACACACACACACAATAAACACCCACACACACACTACCCACAAACAACCAACCCACCCAACACACCACGACAAACACACCCACACACACAACACACCACACACACTACACAGCACCACACACACACACACCCGACACCCCCCACACGAAAAACACACTCCAACACACACAACACACCACACACACTAGAGAACACACACCCTACACACAAAACCCCGCCACAGCACCAACCACCCCCCGACAAAGACACGACACAACACACAAATACACACACACGCACAAACCACACACCACACAACGAGACACACACTAAGGTGTGCACACGAAATTAACACACACAGGACCCACAGACACACCCTACTTCTACAGGGTGTAATTCCTCAAACACATGACACATAAACCACACAGACCCACACTCCCACAATAATACACACCACCCAACCGAACCGGTAACACACCCCCCAACACACACACACACAGCTACACAACACTACAAGCGACCAACCCCGGCACAAACACCAAATACACAAAAAGAAGTCACCCACACACACAACACTTACGATACCGCCACAATAACCAAAGCACACTAACACACACAACCCCTGGCAACCCCAGACAGGTTAACAAACCATGACCGCAAAAACACAAACAAGCCCAGACAAAACACATGACACACACACACACACACACACACACAACCCCCCCAACACACACACACACCCACACCCACACACACACGACCAACAGAGTTCCGTAAAGTGCAAAATTATCTCATTGTTTAATTTTTTTTTGAGGGGTCAGAATTTTAGGCATGGGGGGTTTGGGGGGAGGAGGGGTCAAGGGGGGAGCGGGGGTAAAAAGGTGGTGGGGGGGGGGGGGGGGGGGGGGCGGGGTACAGAGGGGGGATGGGGGCAGTAATTGATTTTGTGTGGGTGGATATTGTCCCCGTCTTATTTTGGTGGCTGCAGGGTCTCTCTCTCTACTGCTCTCTCTCTCTGCTGCTCTCCTCTCTCTCTCTCTCTCTCTTCTTCTCCTCTCTCTCTCTCTCCCACCCCCCCTCTTCCTCTCATCCTCCCTCCCCTATTGTTTGAGAGATCTGTTGTTTTTTATCTGCAGAGATAGTAATAAAATAATGTAATAGAGAGTAGTTGCGTGGTAGTATAGTGGGTAGTAGCCGTAAGTAGGTAGTAACAGTAGTAGTCTTATAGTATGTGTATGCAGTAGTAATAAGCAGGTTAATTAGTTAAAGGGTATTCCAGTTATCATCGACTAATTTTGACGACACATTAGTGGTAGTTAAGTAATAAGTAGTATAGTATAGTACTAGTAGTAATAGTATAGGAGGGTTAGAGAAGGAGGGGGGGCTGAGGGAGGGGTCCCGTCAAGTAGTCAGGGAGAGAGGGGCGGGATTAGAAGTGGGATAAAAGTATAAAAGTAGTATAGTAGTTAGTAGTAGTAGTAAGTAGTAGTAGGTAGTAGTGAGGAAGGAGGGGGGGAAGGGGTGGCCGGTCAATATAGCCAGGTGCGGGATTAGAGAGTTGTAGTAGGTAGTAGTAGTGAGTAGGGCTGAGGAGAGGGTTTGAGGGGGCCGCGTCAATAGTCAGGAGAAACAGAGAGGAGGAGAGGCGGGATTAGAAGTGGTAAGTAGTAGTGTGAGAGTTAGAAGTAGTAGTAGTGAGGGGGGGGGGGGGCCGTCAGAATAATGCCCCAGGAAAAGGAAGGAGGCTGGATTCGCACTACGTGGATAGTCGTTAAGTAGGCCGTCAAAGCCAGGCGGGATTTTAGAATGGCAGTAGTATAGTAGTACTAGTAGTTAGTCGTAGTAGGTCCGTCAATAGTCAGTGCGGATTAGAACAGTGGGGATAAAAGTATAAAAGTACGAATATTTTGGTAACTTTTTATTGCAAGACTTTGAGAAAACGTGACGCTCTTACGTAAACACTCTCTCTCTCTCTCTCTCTCTCTCTTCTCTTCTCTCTCTCTCTCGGTCTCATCTCTCTCTCTCTCGCTCTCTCTCCTCTCTCCTCATCTCTCGTCTCTCTTCCCGCTTTTCTCTCTCCCCT
>JACEEZ010018784.1:132500-147500 GCA_016584305.1 Chionoecetes opilio
TCCTGATTCGTTATAAATATTTAGAAGACATGAATGTAATTGTATTTATGTCACAGAGAGAGAGAGAGAGAGTCTGTTTATAATTTGAGGGGAAGGAGGAGGAAGAGGAGGAGGAGAGAAAGGGTAGAGAAGGTCCTTATCATACCTCTTCTCTCTCTCTCTCTCTCTCTCTCTCTCTCTCTCTCTCTCTCTCTCGCCTCTCTCGTTCTCTCTCTCTCTCTCTCTTGACACTTGATCCACATACCGACTTCTTTTAGCAGTTGCCCTCCTCCTCCTCCTCCTCCTCCTCCTTCTCGCTCTCATTATGACATGAAAAGACCAGCATTTAACACCCGTATTCTCCTCTCTCTCATATCTCATCTCTCCTCTCTCTCTCTCCTCGGACGCCAAACTCTCTCGTCTCTCTCTTCTCTCTCTCCTCCTACTACTCTGTTTTTGTTTCTCCCTCTCTGGCTGGTTTCTCTGTCTCTGTCTCCTCTGTCCTGTAATGTCTGTCTGTCTGTTTCTCCCCGTCGCTCTCGTCTCTCTTCTCCGCTCTCATTGCTCATCTTCTCATTCTCATCTCGCTCGTCTAATCCTCCGGAGTCCCTCATCTCTTCCTGCTCTCTCGTCACACTACCCTCTTTCTCTCCGCTCTCTCTCCTTCTCTCTCTCTCTCCTCTCTCTCTCTGCTCTCTTTCTCTCGGTTCTCTCTCTCTCTCTCTCTCGCTCTCTCTCATCCTAACATTGAACATGGGAATTAGGGGTTGAATATAGATCAAAGGGAATAGGGAATGGAGAGAGAGGAGAGAGAGAGGAATCGAGAGCGAGAGAGAGAGAGATGAGAGAAGAAGAGAGAGATAGAGAGAGAGAGAGAGAGAGAGAGAGATTGAACGTGCTCACCCCTTTCCTATTATCTCACCCCACCCATATTCTCTCTCTCTCTCTCTGCTCTCTCCTCTCTCTCTCTCTCTCATCGTCCTCGTCTCTCCTATCTCTCTCTCCTCTCTCTCGCTCCTCTATCTCCTTCATTCGCTAACCGACCGTCTTTCCTTTCCTCCTCCCCACCCTCACCTCTCTCTCTCTTTTTCTCTCTTTCTTCCCTTTTTTTTCCTCTTCTCCCAAACTTCTCGCTCTTCTGCTCTCTCTACTCCTCCTCCCATCTCTCTCGATCCCTCGCCTCCTCCACGGCGTCCTCTCTCTCTCCACTCGTCTCCTCACCCCTTCGCACTCAAAGTCACTCCCAAAACATCTCTTCTTCTCCTTCTCTAGGCTGCCCTCTCTCGCTCTCATATCTCGCTCTCTCTTCCTCTCTCTCTCTCTCTCTATCTATCTCCTATCTCCTCTCTCTCTCTCTCTCTCTCCGCTCTCTTTGTCTGTTTTTTTTCTCCCTCTGTTTCTGTCTCTCTCAATCTCCTCTCTTCTCTCATCTCTCTCTCTCCTCTCTCTCTCTCTCTCTCTCTCTCTCTCGTCCTATCTCTCTCTCTCTCTCTCTCTCCATCTTTGTCTGTTTTTCCTCTGTTTCTGTCTGTCTCCTCTCTTTGGTGTCTGGTCTCTCTCTCTCTCTCTACTCTCTCTCTCGTCTCTTTCTCCTCTCCTCTCTTCTCTCTCTGCTCGTTCTCCGCTCTTTCTCTCCTCTCTATCTCTCTCGTCTGTCTCTCTTTGCTGTCTTCTCCTCTCTTTGGTCTGTTTTTTTCTCTTTTCTGTCTCTGTCATCTCAATACTGTGTAACCTGATCTGTCCTCTTCTCTCTCTCCTCCCTCTCTCTCTCTCTCTCTCCTCTCTTCTCTCTCCTCCATCTCCTCTCTCTCTCTCTCTCCTCTCCTCTTTAAACACTTTGATGTACACAAGTACCCAAGATGGACTTCTGTTGATTTAAATTAGAAGAGGGGTGGGGGGGGGGGCGTAGGAAATGAATGTGGTATAAATAGGGGGGGCGACTTTGTGGGGGGGGGTGAAAAGGGGTTGTGTATATAGGGGGGAGGGGGCAATAAATAAAATGGGGGGTGAAAAAGGGGGCTGTAAGGTATTTTTGGGGTAATATTTAAACTCCCTCTTCAAAAATATGCCTGAAAATCTTGCCTAGTGAGATTTAATTAATATATAAGAATAGAAAATGATTTGTTTTTTTATTTTATTATTTTTCCTCTCTCTCTCTCATCTCTCCGTCGTCCTCTCCTCTCTCGTCTCGTCTCTCGCTCCTGCTCCTAGCTCTCCTCTTCTCTCTGCTCTCATCTCTCTCAATCTTGCGTTTTTAACCGTGTCCCTCCCTCTCTCCCTCTCCCCTCTCTCTCTCTCTCCCTGCCTCCCTACCAGCTCTCTCTAACTCTCCCACCCTTTCTCTTTTATATTCTCAATCCTTTCTCATCTTCAAATGGGGAGAGAGAGAGAGAGAGAGAGAGAGAGATCAGGGTGGGAGAGAGAGAGAGAGGGAGGTGCGGTAGGGTGGGAGGGAGAGAGCGATGGAGGGCGGGTGGTATGTGATTTAGGGAGAGAAGGGAATGGAGATGCTTGTATGCCGAGAGAGAGAGAGAGAGAGGAGAGAGGAAGAGAGAGAGAGAGAGAGAGAGAGAGAAGGAGAGATAAGAGAGAGAGTAGTTGGACGAAAGCTATTGATTTGCAAGTGATGGCATGAGAGAGATAGAGAGAAGAGAGAGGAGAGAGAGAGAGAGAGATAGAGAGAGAGAGAGAGGAGAGAGCGAGAGAGAGAGAGAGAATACAGCCCAGACAGATACAGCCTTTGTGTGCTTGTGTATGTGTTTTTTTGCGTGTTGTTGTGTGTGTTTGGGCGTGTGTGTGTGGGTGTTTGCGGCGTTCAGAGAGAGCGAGAGAGAGAGAAGAGATAAGAGAGATGAGAGAGAGGAGAGAGAGAGAGAGATAGAAGAGGAGAGAGAGGAGAGAGAGACCCTCCCTGCTCATCACCTGGGTATACACTCGACACACACACACACACACACACACACACACACACACACACACACACACACACACACGACACACACACACACACACACACACACGCAACTTGGTCCCCGCCCTACAATGCAAGTACTAATATCCTGGCTATAACAAGTAGTAGTATAACAGTAGTGCAGTAGTTTAGTAGCAGTTGTAGTGGTGGGGTGGTGTTTGCAGTATGTAGAAGTGGTAGTCGTAGTAGTAGTAGTAGTAATTCGTGATAGTAATAGTAGTGGTTGTAGTAGTAGTATTAGAACCCGGGACTTCTCGGTTGTAAGCCCGAGCGATGCTAACCACTACACTACGGAGTTCCATCACACACACACAACACCCACACCACACACACACACACACACACGGTGTAACTCCGTAGTGTAAGTGTTAACACGCATCGGCTCACACGCGAGAATGTCCCGGGGTTATCCCTTGCGGAGCGCAGACAGACGGGCGGGTGGTCTTCTTAAAAAACCCGAGCACCCTGTCCACGCCAGCAGTTGAATGGGTACCTTTTGTGTTTAGCCGGGTTTGGTGACCTGCTCTCCGGGGTGGTGCTTCCCCAACACTAAGCACTCAGGATTAATAATGAAGATGTGTGATATGGAGACGGGGCCAGCCACGAGCATTGCTCAGGCCCTGTAAAATACAACTAGATGAATACACACCGAGCGATGTTCAGGTTGGTAGTGTGCTGGTCTACCATTCTGTGGGTAGGCGGTTCGAATCCACGCGCTCCCGGGGATTTTTCGACTGACAAATTTCGGGCCCGTTACTGTCCCCCTTGAGCGCGGTGGATGGGGGTGGTGGTGGGTTGAGGTCCCAGGGCATTAACTAAAGCTCGGTTATAAAGGAGCTCCAAGCTCGCTCACGGGAGGTGAAAACTAGGGTCTGTAGGTGAAACGATCTCGATCCTGCGAGTCCCGGCCTTGCGTGTATAGACCGTGGGTGAATAACACACACACCACATGGCACTAACACACACACACACACACACACACACACAGTGCACACACACACACACCACACACACAACACACACACACAGACATACACACAACACACACACACACACACCACCACACACACACACACCCACACACACACACACACACACACCACCCCACACACACAACACACACCCACACACACACACACACACCCACCACAACCACTCGGGTCACAACCGGAAGTCCCTGGTTCGATCCCCGGCGGAGCGGATACAGATGGGTGTTTCCTTAAAACCTGAGCCCCTGTCGCCACCCAGCAGTGAAATGGGTTACCGGGTGTTAAGCCGTGGTTTGTGACCTGCTCTCCGGGGTGGTGCTTCCCCCAACAAAACCACTTAAGGATGAATATAAAAATGTTGATATGGAGACGGGGCCACATCGAGCGTTGCTCAGGCCCTGTAATCAATACAACTAATGAATACACACAGAAAAATAGATACAAACTAAATATCAATAAATAAGTCAGTCGTGGTCGTTACGTCAGGCAGCGTCTATAACAATAACAATGGGAAAAAGTGTCGTACTGAGGCAATTGCGGTGAAAAACCCCGCATTATTTTAATTAGGTGTGTTTAGGTTAGGCTAGGTTAGGTTAGGTTAGGTTAGTAGCGGGAAAAAACCCATTATTTTATTTAGGTTTTAGGTTAGGTTAGGTTATATAGCGAAAAACCCATTATTTCCTATGTTAGGTTTAAGGTTAGGTATTAGCGGGAAAAACCCATTATTTTATTCGTTAGGTTAGGTTATTAAGCGGGAAAACCCTTATTTTATTTAGTTTTGTAGGTTCAATGTTTTTAGGCGGAAAAAGCCCATTATTTTTAGGTTAGGTTGGGTTTATTACGGGAAAAAACCATGTAATTTTATTAGGATTAGGGTAGGTTCGGTTATTAGCGGGGAAGAAAACCCATTATTTTATTAGGTTTAAAGGTAGGTTAGGTTATTAGCGGGAAAAACCCCTATTTTATTATGTTAGTTTTAGGTTAGGTTTTAGCGGGAAAAAACCCCTTATTTTATTAGGTTAGGTTAGGTTATTATCGGGAAAACCGCCATTATTTTTGTTTAGGTTAGGTTTATTATCGGTAAAAAACCCATTATTTTATTAGGTTGGTTATTATCGGGAAAAAACCCTTAATTTTTAGGTGTAAGGTTAGGTTAGGTTATTAGCGTGAAAAAACCCATTATTTTATTAGGTTATGTTAGTTCTTAGCGTGGAAAAAACCCATTAGTTTGTTATGTTCTGTATTAGTCGGGAAAAAACGCACCCATTATTTTATTAGGTGTATGTTAGGTTAGGTTATTAGCGGGAAAAAACCCATTATTTTGTTAGGTTAGGTTATTAGCGGGAAAAAACCCATTATTTTATTAGGTTAGGTTAGGTTAGGTTATTAGCGGGAAAAAACCCATTATTTTTGTTAGGTTAGGTTATTCGCGGGAAAAACCATTAATTTTATTAGTTAGGTTGTTTGTTATTAGCGGGACAAACCCATTATTTTAATAGTTAGGTTAGGTTAATTAAGCGGGAAACAACCCCATTATTTTGTTTAGGTATGGTTTATTAGCGGGAAAAAACCCATTATTTTATTAGGTTAGGTTAGGTTAGGTTATTAGCGGGAAAAAACCCATTATTTTATTAGGTTAGGTTAGGTTAGGTTATTAGCGGGAAAAAACCCATTATTTTATTAAGTTAAGGTTTAGGTTGGTTAATTAGCGGGAAAAAAACCCATTATTTTATTAGGTTAGGTTAGGTTAGGTTATTAGCGGGAAAAAACCCATTATTTTATTAGGTTAGGTTAGGTTAGGTTATTAGCGGGAAAAAACCCATTATTTTATTAGGTTAGGTAAGTAGCGGGAAAAAACCCATTATTTTATTAGGTTAGGTAAGTAGCGGGAAAACCCCCATTATTTTATTACTGTTTTTACGGGGGAGTTTTAGTGTTATATATTTAATGTTTATAATATTGATGTTTTTATGTAGTCATCATATTATAGTGTGTTTAAAAAAAAATCATTAATTATTGTAGCATTTGTTATTATTATTATTATTATTTTTTTTTTTTTTTTTTCTTTCTTAATTTTTTTTCGTGTGTGAGGATTTGTATCATATTATTTTTGTCATGATTATTGATTTTATTTCATTTTATTGATATTCCTGTATTTTTTGGTTTAATTTGTCGGTTTTTTGCGGTTTGTTTTATCTCATTTAATTTAATTCATATTTTAATTCATTTTCTCTACACTTCATTTCATTTTTATTCATATTTTAATTCATTTTCTCTACATTTCATTTCATTTTTATTCATATTTTATACATTTTCTTTACATTTAATTTAATTTTTATTCATATTTTATACATTTTCTATATATTTAATTTAATTTTTATTCATATTTTATACATTTTCTCTACATTTCATTTCATTTTCATTCATATTTTAATTCATTTTCTCTACATTGCATTTCATTTTCATTCATATTTTAATTCATTTTCTCTACATTTCATTTAATTTTTATTCATATTTTATACATTTTCTTTACATTTAATTTAATTTTTATTCATATTTTATACATTTTCTTTACATTTTCTTTAATTTTTATTCATATTTTATACATTTTCTCTACATTTTCTCTACATTTCATTCATATTTTAATTAATTTTCTATACATTTCATTTCATTTTTATTCAATACTGTATTTTTTTTGTTATTTTTGTCGTTTTTTGTTGTTTATGGTTCTTTTTTATACATTGTTTTGTGTGTGTGTGAGAGAGAGAGAGAGAGAGAGAGAGAGAGAGAGAGAAGAGAGAGGAGGAGAGAGATAGAGAGAGAGAGAGAGATAAAGGTGTCAGTTAAGCAGTGTTTCGCTTTAATGCTCACACCCTAACCTAACTAACCGTCCTCTCTCTCTCTCTCTCATCTCGTCTCTCTCTCTCCTCTCTCTCTCTTCTCTCTTCTCTCCTCTCTCTCTCCTTCTCTCTCTCTCTGTTTCTCTGTTCTGTCTCTCTCTCTTGTATATATATTAGTGCAGATTTGCTTACTTTTTTTTTTATCTCTCTCTCTCCTCTCCTCCTCTTCGTCCTCTCTCTCCTCTGCTCTCGCCTGGTCTCCTCTCTCGATCTCTCTCCTCTCGTCTCATCCTCTCTCCCCTCTCTCTCCTCTCTCCTCTCGTCTCTCCTCTAGTTCTCGCTCTCTTCTCTGTCCTGTCTTTTTCTCTATATTATTACTAGTGTCAGATTTGCTTTAACTTTTTGTTCTCTCTCTCTTCTCTCTCTCTCTCTCTCTCTCTCCCTCTCGTTCTCTCTCTCTCTCTTCTCCCCTCTCTCTCTCTCTCTCTCTCTCTCTCATCTCTCTCTCTTTATATATTAAGTAGGGCAGATTTGCTATTAAACTTTTTTTTTTTTCTTCTCTCGGTCTCTCTCATCTCTTCCCGTGCTCTCTCTCTCTCTCATCTCTCTCTCTCGCTCTCCTCCCATCCTCTCTCTCTCCTTCTCTCTCCTCTCTCTCTCCTATCTCGTCTCTCTCTCTTCTCCTCTCTTCTGTGACCCGTCTAACGCCCCTCCTCTTCCCCGCCCACAGCCTGCCAGGTGGGCGTGGAGGTGTCTGCTGCTCATCCTGGCCGCCCACTACGCCCGATCCTCACCCACAAGTAAGTAAACCTAGGAAGGGGGCGGAAATTTGTGCTAGGCGGTTTTTTTGACGGTATTTTGGGAGCGAATAGAAGGTTAGGGGGCGTTTTTATTTGTGGCGGTATTTTATGGGTGCGAATAGAAGGTTAGAGGCGGTTTTTTTGCGGTATTTGGGGAGGCTAATGAGAAGGTTAGGGCGGTTTTTTTTATTTTGGCGGTATTTGGGGAGCGAATAGAAGGTTAGGAAGGCTGTTTTTTGGCCGGATTTTGGGGGAACGAATAAGAAGGTTTAGGCGGTTTTTGGCGGTATTTGTGGAGTCGAATAGAAGGTTAGGGGAGGCGGTTTTTTTTGTTTTTGGCGGTATTTGGGAGCGAATAGAAGTTTTAGGGGGAGGAAGGGGGGCGGTTTTTTTTTTTGGCGTATTTCGGGCGCGAATAGAATGTTAGGCGTGGTTTTTTGGCGGTATATGGGGAGCGAATAGAAGGTTAGGCGGTTTTTTGGGCGGTATTTGGGGAGCGAATAGAAGGTTAGGCGGTTTTTTGGCGGTATTTGGGGAGCGAATAGAAGGTTAGGCGGGTTTTTGGCGGTATTTGGGAGCGAATAGAAGGGTAGGCCGTTTTTTTGGCGGTATTTGGGAGCGAATAGAAGGTTAGGCGGTTTTTTTGGCGGTATTTGGGGAACGAATAGAAGGTTAGGCGGGTTTTTGGCGGTATTTGGGAGCGAATAGAAGGTTAGGCGGTTTTTTTGGGCGGTCTTTGGGAGCGAAATGAAGTTCGAGGGGAGGGGCGGTTTTTTTTGGCGGATTTCGTCTGGGAGCGGAATAGAGGTTCGGAGGCGGGTTTTTTTTTTTTTGGCGGTAGTGGGGAGCGAATAGAAGGGTAGCTGGTTTTTTGGCGGTATTTGGGGAGCGAATATAGAAGGCGCTAGAGGCGCGGTTTTTTGGCGTATTTTGGGAGTCGTATAGACGGTTAGGCGGTTTTGGGCGGTATATGGGAAGCGAATATAACGTAGGCCGGTTTATTTTTTTTGGGGCGGTTTTTGGGAAGCGAATAGAAGTTTAGGGGGGCGGGTTTTTGGCGTTATTTTGGGAATCGAATAGAAGGGTAGGCTGGTTTTTGGCGGTTATTTGGGAGCGAATAGAGGGTGGACCGGTTTTTTTTTTTTTGGCTGTATTTGGGAAGTCGGAATAGAAGGTTAGGCGGGTTTTTTGGCGGTAAAAAAAAAATTTTTTGGGAAGCGCATCGGAACGGTTCGGCTGGTTTTTGGGTTTGTCGGTATTTGGGGAGCGAATAGAAAGGTTAGAGGCGGGTTTTTGGCGGTATTGGGGGGGGAGCGAATTAGAAGGGTAGGCGGGTTTTTGGGCGTATTTTGGGGAGCGGAATCGAAGGTAGCCGGTTTTTTTTTTTGGCGGTATTTTGGGAATGCGAATAGAAAGGTTTAGGCGGGTTTTTTGGGTTGGCGGTATTTTGGCAATCGAATAGAAGGTTGGGAGGCGGTTTTTTGTCGGTATTTGGTAGACGTGCGCAATAGAAGGTATGGGCGGGTTTGTTGGCGGTATTGGGGCGCGGGGAGATAGAAGCTAGGCGTTTTTTTTGGCGGTATTGTGGGAAGCGAATAGAAGGTTATAGGGCGGGTTTTGGTGGCGGTATTTGGGAAGCGAATAGAAAAAAAAAAAAAGGTTAGGCGGGTTTTGTAGAGGTATTTGGGGAGGGCGAATAGAAGGTTCGGAGGGTTTTTTGTGCGGTATTTTGGGAGCGAATATAAGGTTAGGCGGTTTTGGTGTGCGTATTTGGGGAGCGAATAGACGGTTCGGAGGTTGGAAGAGAGAACAGGAAAAAAAAGGAAGGAAAGGAAATATGGACGCTTATAGAGTAAACGCAAGGGAATTGAGATAGGGAAGATGCCTTTCTTGTCCTCACTACTCTTTAGCCAATCAGCTGTCTCCTTTGACCACGCCAGCCAATCAGCGAACAGCAAATAAGTGTTAATATATATTTTGCCTCCGCGCTACAAGGTTCCAACATGTATCCTAGAGTCTGCTTAAGAGTAACACGCTGATAACCTGACTCCTGGCTGGTGAGCCTGGAGTTGGCTGTGAAGGGAACCGTAAGCGTCTTAACTCCAACCTCCAACCTCTTCGTGGATTTGAAATAAAAGATCTTTAATATTGCGGGGGTGCCTGTTTGACGGAATCTGAGAGAAAGTAAGATTGGCGACAGTGATGATTGGCAAGGCAGATTCACGTGTCAAGGTTATGGAAGGTGATAAGGAGCCCAAGAGTTGTTGCGGCTGCCTGTACGTCTTTCGGCGGCTGTGGCGACGGCTGACCAAGAAGAAGAAATCCAAGCGGAACACTGATGACGTGGAAGTTTATGCTAAGAAGGAGGACCACGAGGAATCAGTAGTGATCATCGAAGAGAAGATTACACAAGAAAAAGAAAACAGTGTATAAATTGAAGAAACAAAGGACATCGAAGAACCAGTAAACATTGAACACGATTCAGTAACGGAAGAAAACCAAAACACTGAACAGAAAGCCAAGGATGGAAGCATCGCCCTTGCCAGCGCGGTGCAGGAAGAGGCTCATCAGGAAGCACAGGGAGACGTGAAGACAGAAGAAAATCGGCCTAAACTCAAGAAAAAGAAACCACGACCACGGGCCAGGGCGCGCCGTGCCGAGGCGGCTGAGGGCCTCGTGTCCGGCGTGATGCACGTCCCCGGCGAGGTCCTGCACGGCACCTCCGAGGACTGGACGGTGGCCCGCAGCAAGAGGCACCGCCCCGGGAAGGCCCAGGCGCTGCCCCCCGTCACCGAGGCGACGGGCACGCAGCAGCAGGCCGCGCCGCAGAAGGCCGCGCAGCCTCAGGCCAAGAAGAATGTCCGGCGCGCCAAGAAGCGTGCGGAGGAGAGCGTGAGGGAGTCGTGGAAGGTGGAGAAGGTGGAGGTGGCGGTGGCCGCGGCGCCCCACATGCGGCGCTGCATCGTCGGGCCTGGCGGCGCCACACTGAAGAAGGTGCAGCAGGAGTTTCCTGGCGTTGTAGTGAAGGTGCCGCCGCCCCGGGACGCCGTGACCGCCACCGTCACGGTGCGGGGACCTCCCCGGCAGGTTACCGCCGCGGCGCATCGCCTCAAGGCGCTGCTGCACGAGGCGGAGGTGGTGGAGGCGCAGGTGGCAGTGGCGCCACACCAGCGGCGCCACGTGATAGGCCTCGCCGGCGCCAACATCCGGAAGCTGCAGAAGGAGTTTCCCGATGTGGCGGTGACGGTGCCGCCTCGCGAGGACCGCGCCGCCCGCAGCGTGGCGCTGAAGGGTCCGCGGCGCCAAGTGGCCGGCGCCATGGCACTCTTTGGCACCCGAGGCCAAGGCCAAACTGCCCCGCGCACCACCACCCACACTACACGCCCAACACCCGCCCCAACCACTGTCTTAACCACCACCCCAACCACCACCCAACCCAATCACCACTCAAACCACCACCGCAACCACTACCCATACCACCACCCAAACCACCATCCCAACAAACACCACCCACACCACCACTAAAACTCCCCTCCCCATTACTGTTGTTAATCCCGCCCAAGTCGCCGCCCTCCCTCCCGCCCTCAACGCCGAGCACTTTCCTGCCCTCACCCAGGCACATGCAACACACCGCCCACAACACCCTCCCGCCCGCAACACCCAACACCCTCCCGCCAACACCCAACACCCTCCCGCCCAGGGCAACACCACCCACTCTTCTGCCAACACCCTCGTTCACCCTTCCGCCCATTCACGCCCCTCTACAAGACGCCGCAAAGTACAATCCCCCTCGCCCGCAAACCACCACCCGCAACACTCGCCACCATACCACCCACCACAGCAACTATCCTCCCGCCCACCACACAACTATCCTCCCCCCACCAGCAACTTCCTCCCCACCACAGCAACTATCCTCCCGCCCACCACAGCAACTATCCTCCCGCCCACCACAGCAACTATCCTCCCGCCCACCACAGCAACTATCCTCCCGCCCACCACAGCAACTATCCTCCCGCCCACTACATTAACTATCCTTCCGCCTACTATCAAGACTATTACGCCCATCCTAACTATCCTCCCGCCCACTACCACAACTATTACGCCCACCATCAAGACTATTACGCCCACCACGACTCTTCTACCGCCCACTACCACAACAACCAACCCGCCCACCACCACGCCCGCAGAAGCCGCCGCCCCACCCACCCTCACGCCCACCCTTGAGGCATATACTGACCTCAAATTCTAATAAATGAATAAACTGACTGAGTAAACTGAAATGAATGAAGAAACTGACTGAATAAACTGAAATGAATGAATAAACTGAATGAATAAACTGAATGAATAAACTGAAATGAATGAATAAACTAAATTAATAAACTAAACTAATGAATAAACTGACCTCAAGTAATTGTATGTCAGGTCAATTATCTAACCCGGGATCTCGTGACTTCCTTGATTTCAATTGTAGAAAATATTATGTTCTTTGTAGCGGAATTTAACCCCTTCACGCCCAGATCTTTCCTTTGCTAAAAAAATGAAAAATCGTCTGTTAGCCATAAAATAACGAAAAGTAACTAAATATAACAAATTAACTAGTGGACAAGGATAGTAAACGGGTCATAGCTATAAAATATTACTTATAGTCACTAAAAATCGTCTAATGGTACCCAAATTACAATGGAAGTTACGCTCTGGGCCTCAAGGGGTTAATTGTGTATTCAGTAGATAGTATTGAAACTTAAGGGAATTTTGAAGGAATATAAATTTATTTTAATGTTAACTGAGTCAATTTTAATATTTTCATGATTGACTTACTTTCTGAACAAAAACTAATATATTTGTTTTTCTTTCCGAACAAAAACTATATTACTTGTTTTCTTTCTGAACAAAAACTATAATCTACAAGTTTTCTTTCTGAACAAAAACTATAATCTACAAGTTTTCTTTCTGAACAAAAACTATAATCTACAAGTTTTCTTTCTGAACAAAAACTTAATTCTACAATTTTTTTTCTGAACAAAAAACTATAATCTACAAGTTTTCTTTCTGAACAAAAACTATAATCTACAAGTTTTTCTTCTGAACAAAAACATAATCTACAGTTTTCTTTCTGAACAAAAACTATAATCTACAAGTTTTCTTTCTGAACAAAACTATAATTCTACAAACTTTTTCTTTCTGAACAAAAACTATAATCTTACAAGTTTTCTTTCTGAACAAAAACTATAATCTACAAGTTTTCTTTCTGAACAAAAACTTATAATCTAACAACTTTTCTTTCTGAACAAAAACGAATTTCTTTTTTCCTTGAACAAAAACTAAATTTTTCTTTTACTTTCTGAACAAAACTATAGTGACTTTACTTTCTGAACAAAAACTATAATGACTACTTTCTGAACAAAAACTATAATGACTACTTTCTGAACAAAAACTATAATGACTTTACTTCCTGAACAAAAACTATAATGACTTTACTTCCTGAACAAAAACTATAATGACTTTACTTTCTGAACAAAAACTATAATGACTTTACTTTCTGAACAAAAACTATAATGACTTTACTTTCTGAACAAAAACTATAATGACTTTACTTCCTGAACAAAAACTATAATGACTTTACTTCCTGAACAAAAACTATAATGACTTTACTTGCTGAACAAAAACTATAATGACTTTACTTGCTGAACAAAAACTATAATGACTTTACTTGCTGAACAAAAACTATAATGACTTTACTTGCTGAACAAAAACTATAATGACTTTACTTGCTGAACAAAAACTATAATGACTTTACTTGCTGAACAAAAACTATAATGACTTTACTTGCTGAACAAAAACTATAATGACTTTACTTGCTGAACAAAAACTATAATGACTTTACTTGCTGAACAAAAACTATAATGACTTTACTTGCTGAACAAAGGAGGAGGAGGAGGAGGAGGAGGAAGAGGAAGAGGAAGAGGAAGAGGAGGAGGAGGAGGAGGAGGAGGAGGAGGAATGCAAAACGGAGAACAATCGTAGTACATAGGTGACACATATGACGTCACGAGGAGGAAGAGGAGGAGGAGGAGGAAGAAGAGGAGGAGGAGGAGGAGGAGGAGGAGGAGGCTATATCCTATTACCCCTTCCTCTTCTTCCTTCATTCCTGTTATCACACTATATTACCAGAGAGAGAGAAAAAAAGAGAGAGAGAGAGAAGGGGGAGAGAAAAGGGGAAGAAAGAGAGAGAGAGAGGGGGGGTCGTAAGTTATAATTGGGTAAATAAAACGAAATAAAAAATTGTTTATCGCCTTTGTGCGGGGCACCCTTCCGTACAACACACACACACACACAACACACACACACACACAACCAAAAATAATGCAATATAATAGATGCGTTGTAAATTAAAAAAAAAAATACTATGGCAGTCAAAAGGGACAAAAAAAACAGACAGAAGACAAACAGACAGCAGACAGACAGACCCCAGACAACGACAGAGAGAAGAAAAACAAGACGACAGAAGGGCAGACAGACAGACAGCAGACAGACAGACAGACAGACAGAAAACAGACGACAACAGAACAGACACAACAGCAGACGGACAGACAGACAGAACAGACAGACAAACAGAGAGACAGACACACACAACAGACGACAGACAGACGACAGACAACACAGACAGACAACAGAAGAAGACCCAAAAGACAGAGACAGAAGACAGCAGACCAGACAGACCCAAAAGAGAAGACAACACAGACAGACAGACGACGCGACCAGAAGAAGACAACAGAAGACACAGACAGAAACAGAGAGACAGACACAACAACAGACAGACAGACAGACAGACAGACAGACAGACAACGACAACACAGACGACGACAGAGAGACAGACCAACACAGACGCAGACAGACAGACAGACAGAAGACAGACAGAAACGACAGACAAAGAAGGGCACAGACAGACAGCAGCAGACAGACAGACAGACACACCAAAAACGACAGACAACAGACACAACAGACAGACAGAGAGACAGACACACACAGACAGACAGCCGACAGACAGACAGAAGACGACAGACAGACGACGAAGAACGACAGACAGACAGAGAGACAGCCACACAGACAGACGCAGACACACACAGACAACAGACGACACACACGACGACAGCAGACGACAGACAGACCAACAGACAGACAACAGAGAGACAGCACACACAAAAGAAGAACAGACAACAGACAGACAGACAGACAGCACGACAGACAGACAGAGGCAGACAACACAGAAGACAGAAGACAGACGACAGACGACAGACAGACAGACAAGACAACAGACAGAGAAAGACACACACACACGACAAAGACAGAAGAAGACAGACAGAAGGGGGCAGCAGACAGACAGACAGACAGAGGACCACCACAGACAGACAGAAGACACA
>JACEEZ010018784.1:152500-155000 GCA_016584305.1 Chionoecetes opilio
ACGAATATCTTAGAAAATGAATATCTTAGAAAATATATATCTTCGAAAATGAATATCTTAGAAAATGAATATCTTTGAAAATGAACATCTTTGAAAATGAATATCTTAGAAAATTAATATCTTAGAAAATGAATATCTTTGAAAATGAATATCTTAGAAAATGAATATCTTTGAAAATGAATATCTAAGAAAATGAATATCATTGAAAATGAATATCTTTGAAAATGAATATCTTAGAAAATGAATATCTTAGAAAATGAATATCTAAGAAAATGAATGTCCTTGAAAATTAATATCATAAAAAAATGAATATCTTAGAAAATGAATATCTTTGAAAATGAATATCTTAGAAAACGAATATCCTTGAAAATGAATATCTTAGAAAATGAATATCTTAGAAAACGAATATCTTAGATAATGAATATCTTTGAAAATGAATATTTTAGAAAATGAATATCTTTGAAAATGAATATCTTTGAAAATGAATATCTTAGAAAATTAATATCCTTGAAAATGAATATCTTAGAAAATGAATATCTTAGAAAATGAATATCTTAGAAAATGAATGTCTTTGAAAATGAATATCTTAGAAAATGAATATCCTTGAAAATGAATATCTTAAAAAATGAATATCTTAGAAAATGAATATCTTAGAAAACTAATATCTTAGAAAATGAATATCTTTGAAAATTAATATCTTAGAAAACGAATATCCTTGAAAATGAATATCTTAGAAAATGAATATCTTAGAAAAGGAATATCTTAGAAAATGAATATCTTTGAAAATTAATATCTTAGAAAATGAATATCTTTGAAAATGAATATCTCAGAAAATGAATATCTTAGAAAATGAATATCTCAGAAAATGAATATCTTAGAAAATGAATATCTTAGAAAATGAATATCTTAGAAAATAATATCTCAGAAAATGAATATCTTAGAAAATGAATATCTTAGAAAATGAATATCTTAGAAAATGGATATCTTAGAAAATGAATATCTTAGAAAATGAATATCTTAGAAAATGAATATCTTAGAAAATGAATATCTTAGAAAATGAATATCTTAGAAAATTAATATCTTTGAAAATGAATATCTTAGAAAATGAATATCTTAGAAAATGAATCTTAGAAAATGAATATCTTTGAAAATGAATATCTTAGAAAATGAATATCTTAGAAAATTAATATCTTTGAAAAATTTATATCTTAGAAAATGAATATCTTAGAAAATTAATATCTTAGAAAAATTTATATCTTAGAAAATGAATATCTTAGAAAATGAATATCTTTGAAAAATTTATATCTTAGAAAAATAATATCTTAGAAAATGAATATCTTAGAAAATGAATATCTTGGAAAATTATTATCCTAGCAAATGAATATCTTTTGAAAAATTTATCATAGAAAATTTATATCTTAAAAATTTATATCTGAATAATGTATATCTTAGAAAATGAATATCTTAGAAAATGAATATCTTAGAAAATGAATATCTTTGGAAAATGAATATCTTAGAAAATGAATATCTTTGAAAATGAATATCTTAGAAAATGAATATCTTTGGAAAATTAATATCTTAGAAAATGAATATCTTTGGAAAATTAATATCTTAGAAAATGAATATCTTTGAAAATTAATATCTTAGAAAACGAATATCTTTGAAAATTAATATATTTGAAAATGAATATCTTAGAAAACGAATATCTTTGCAAATGAATATCTTAGAAAATGAATATCTTAGAAAATGAATATCTTTGAAAAGGAATATCTTAGATAATGAATATCTTTGAAAATGAATATCTTAGAAAATGAATATCTTAGAAAATGAATATCTTTGAAAATGATTATCTTAGAAAATGAATATCTTATAAAATGAATATCTTAGAAAATGAATATCTTAGAAAATGAATATCTTAGAAAATGAATATCTTTAAAAATGAATATCTTAGAAAATGAATATCTTAGAAAATGAATATCCTTGAAAAATTACTATCTTAGAAAATGAATAAGTTCTTTGAAAAATGTATATCTTAGAAAATGAATATCTTCGTTATGTCTAATAGTTATGTTTAATAAACAAACCGCTGTTGTTTAGTTTGTTCTTCCTTTGTATTCCTCCTCCTCCCACTATCACCATCATCAGCACCGCCACTACCACCACTATACCACCACCACTATACCACCACCACCACCACCACCACCACTATACCACCACCACCACCACAACCACCACAACCACCACCACCACCACCGCCACCACCGCCACCACCACCACCACCACCCACCACCACCACCACCACCACCACCACCCCAACCACCACCACCCACCACCACCACCACTCACACCACCACCCCCCCCAAACCTACCACCACCACCACCACAACACCACCACCACTATACCACCACCACCACACCACTAACCACCACCACACCACCACCACCACCACCACCACCACCCATACCACCACCACAACACCCAACCACCACTACCAACCCC
>JACEEZ010018784.1:165000-180000 GCA_016584305.1 Chionoecetes opilio
TACTTTGAAAAAATATTACCTTGAAAAAATATTACATTGATAAGCATATTTACCTTGAGAATAAATAATACTTTGAAAATATGTTGAATAGTAATACCTTGACAAAAATATTTCCATGAAAAAATATTACTTTGAAAATATATTAACATTGAGAAAATATTACCATAAAAAAAACATTATCGTAAGAAAATATTTGCGTCAGTGCAATATTTACTCTGAAAAAATATGACCCCTAGAAAAGATTACCTTAAAAGCAAAATTTACAGTGGAAAATAATAAGTTGAGAAAATTATATTATTTTTCAAGGTAAATATTGTTATCAAGGTAATAGTCTGTAAAGGTTTTTTTCTTTTCTATTCTTTTCAAGGTAACATTTTTTCTCAAAGTTAAATTTTTTCAGGGTAAATATTTTTTCAAGGTGCTATTTTTTAGGTAATATTTTCGAGGTATCGTGATTATAGTCATGATTATATTTTTTCTTCATGCAAATCCCTTCAAACAAGTGGCTTTTGTTTTTGTGCATTACATTCCAGTGTTCTGTTGTTCTTTTTCAGTTTATTCCAGTTCTATTGTTTTATTTAGTTCATTCCAATTTTTTGAGTTCATTCCAGTTCTATTGTTTTAGTACATTACAGTTCTATTCTTTTTCAGTTCATTCCAGTTCTATTGTTTTTTTAGTTCATTCCAGTTCTATTGTTTTTTTTAGTTCATTCCAGTTCTATTGTTTTTTTAGTTCATTCCAGTTCTATTGTTTTTTTAGTTCATTCCAGTTCTATTGTTTTTTGGGTTCATTCCAGTTCTATTGTTTTTTGGGTTCATTCCAGTTCTATTGTGTTTTGGATTCATTCCAGTTCTATTGTTTTTTCTGTTCATTCCTGTTCTATTGTTTTTTTAGTTCATTCCAATTCAATTGTTTGTTTTAGTTCATTCCAGTTCTATTGTTTTTTGGGTTCATTCTAGTTCTATTGTTTTTTCTGTTCATTCCAGTTCTATTGTTTTTTCTGTTCATTCCAGTTCTATTGTTTTTTCTGTTCATTCCAGTTCTATTGTTTTTTCTGTTCATTCCAGTTCTATTGTTTTTTCTGTTCATTCCAGTTCTATTGTTTTTTTAGTTCATTCCAATTCTATTGTTTTTTTTAGTTCATTCCAGTTCTATTGTTTTTTTTGTTCATTCCAGTTTTATTGTTTTTTTTAGTTCATTCCAGTTCTATTGTTTTTTTTTGTTCATTCCAGTTCTATTGTTTTTTTTAGTTCATTCCAGTTCTATTGTTTTTTTTAGTTCATTCCAGTTCTTTTAGTTCATTCCAGTTCTATTGTTTTTTTTTAGTTCATTCCAGTTTTTTTTTAGTTCATTCCAGTTCTATTGTTTTTTTTAGTTATTCCCGTTCTATTGTTTTTTTTAGTTCATTCCAGTTCTATTGTTTTTTTTTTTAGTTCTTTAGTTCATCAGTTCTATTGTTTTTTTTTAGTTCATTCCAGTTCTATTGTTTTTTTTTTTTTGTTCTTCCAGTTCTATTGTTTTTTTAGTTAATTCCAGTTCTATTTGTTTTTTTTTAGTTCATTCCAGTTCTATTTTTTTTTCTGTTCATTCCAGTTCTAAATTTTTTTTTTAGTTCATTCCAGTTCTATTGTTTTTTTTTAGTTCATGCCCCGTTCTATTGTTTTTAGTTCATTCCAGTTCTATTGTTTTTTTAGTCATTCCAGTTCTATTGTTTTTTTAGTTTATTCCAGTTCTATTTGTTTTTTTAGTTCATTCCAGTTCTTGTTTTTTTTAGTTCATTCCAGTTCTATTGTTTTTTTAGTTCATTCCAGTTCTATTTTTTTTTTAGTTCATTCCAGTTCTTTTAGTTCATTCCAGTTCTATTGTTTTTTTATTTCATTCCAGTTCTATTGTTTTTTTAGTTCATTCCAGTTCTATTGTTTTATTAAGTTCATTCCAGTTCTATTGTTTTTTTAGTTCATTCCAGTTCTATTGTTTTTTTAGTTCATTCCAGTTCTATTGTTTTTTTAGTTCATTCCAGTTCTATTGTTTTTTTAGTTCATTCCAGTTCTATTTTTTTTTTTTTAGTTCATTCCAGTTTCTATTGTTTTATTAGTTCATTCCAGTTCTATGTTTTTTTTAGGTTTATTCCAGTTCTATTTTTTTTTTTTGTTCATTCCCGTTCTATTGTTTTTTTTAGTTCATTCCGTTCTATTGTTTTTTCTGTTCATTCCAGTTTCTATTGTTTTTTGTTCATTCCAGTTTATTGTTTTTTTTTAGTTCATTCCAGTTCTATTGTTTTTCTGTTCATTCCAGTTCTATTGGGTTTTTTCTGTTCATTCCCGTTCTATTGGTTTTTTTAGTTCATTCCAGTTCTATTGTTTTTTTAGTTCATTCCAGTTCTATTGCTTTTTTTAGTTCATTCCAGTTTCTATGTTTTTTCTGTTCATTCCAGTTCTATTGTTTTTTTTAGTTTCATTCCCGTTCTATTGTTTTTTTAGTTCATTCCAGTTTTTATTGTTTTTTAGTTCATTCCAGTTCTATTGTTTTTTTAGTTCATTCCAGTTCTATTGTTTTTTTAGTTCATTCCAGTTCTATTGTTTTATTAAGTTCATTCCAGTTCTATTGTTTTTTTAGTTCATTCCAGTTCTATTGTTTTTTTAGTTCATTCCAGTTCTATTGTTTTTTTTAGTTCATTCCAGTTCTATTGTTTTTTCTGTTCATTCCAGTTCTATTGTTTTTTCTGTTCATTCCAGTTCTATTGTTTTTTTTAGTTCATTCCAGTTCTATTGTTTTTTCTGTTCATTCCAGTTCTATTGTTTTTTCTGTTCATTCCAGTTCTATTGTTTTTTTTAGTTCATTCCAGTTCTATTGTTTTTTTAGTTCATTCCAGTTCTATTGTTTTTTTAGTTCATTCCAGTTTTTGTTTCTGTTATTCCAGTTTTTTGTTTTTTTAGTTCAATTCCAGTTCTATTGTTTTTTTGTTCATTCCATCTATTGTTTTTTGTCTTCCAGTTCTATTGTTTTTTTAGTCTTCCCGTTCTATGTTTTTTGTTCATTCCAGTTCTAAATTGTTTTTTCTGTTCATTCCAGTTCATTGTTTTTTTAGTTCGTTCCAGTTCTATTGTTTTATTTAGTTCATTCCAGTTCTATTGTTTTATTAAGCTCATTCCAGTTCTATTGTTTTATTAAGTTCATTCCAGTTCTATTATTTTTTTAGTTCATGCCAGTTCTTTTAGTTCATTCCAGTTCTATTGTTTTTTTAGTTCATTCCAGTTCTTTTAGTTCATTCCAGTTCTTTTAGTTCATTCCATTTCTTTTAGTTCATTCCAGTTCTATTGTTTTTTTAGTTCATTCCAGTTTTTTTAGTTCATTCCAGTTCTTTTAGTTCATTCCAGTTCTATGTTTTTTTTTGTTTATTCCAGTTCTTTTTATTCATTCCAGTTTATTGTTTTTTTTAGTTCATCCAGTTCTATTGTTTTTTAGTTCATTCCAGTTTCATTGTTTTTTTAGTTCATTCCAGTTCTTTTAGTTCATTCCAGTTCTATTGGTTTTTTTAGTTCATTCCAGTTCTTTTAGTTCATTCCAGTTCTTTTAGTTCATTCCAGTTCTTTTAGTTCATTCCAGTTCTTTTAGTTCATTCCAGTTCTTTTAGTTCATTCCAGTTCTTTTAGTTCATTCCAGTTCTTTTAGTTCATTCCAGTTCTTTTAGTTCATTCCAGTTCTTTTAGTTCATTCCAGTTCTTTTAGTTCATTCCAGTTCTTTTAGTTTTATTCAGTTCATTGGTTTTTTTTTAGTTCATTCCATTCTTTTAGTTCATTCCAGTTCTTTTAGGGCCCTTCCAGTTCTTTTAAATTCATTCCCGTTTTTTAGTTCATTCCAGTTCTTTTAGTTCATTCCAGTTCTTTTAGTTCATTCCAGTTCTTTTAGTTCATTCCAGTTCTATTTTTTTTTTTTTTTAGTTCATTAAGCCGTTCATAGTTCATTCTTAAGCCACGAGTGTAATATTTACCTAGAATAAATATTACTTAGAAAACTATTGCCTTAGAAATATTACCTTGAAATAATATAATGGTATATCTATAGTCTATTTTTTTTAACGAGGCAAAAAATCCTGCCCCTTGCTGCTTACTGACTGATATTTTATGCTCATGAGTAGGAATCTACCTTTCTTTAATTTCAGCTGTATTGTTCATAGTTAACCATAGTTCAGGTTAAACATAGCATCATTTTAAGCAGGAGATCTACGCTTCTTTAATTCGCTTATTTTTAACTAGTAATACCATATTATCAGAAACACAGGCTATTTAAGCGGAGAAGGAATACTACACTTCTAATTTCAGTTGTATTTATCATAGTTAACCATAGTATCAGGTAACAGGATTTTTAAGCAGAAAGGAATATACACTTCTTAATTTCAGTTGTATTTATCATAGTTACATAGTATCAGGTAACACAGGTCATTTAAGCCAGGAGAGGGAATACTACGCTTCTTAATTTCAGCTGTATTTTATCATAGTTAAACCATAGTATCAGGTAAAACAAGGCATCATTTTAACCAGGAGAAGGGAATACTACACTTCTTAATTTCAGTTGTATTTTATCATAGTTAACCATAGTATCAGGTAAACACAGGCATCATTTTAAGCAGGAGAAGGGAATACTACACTTCTTAATTTCAGTTGTATTTTATCATAGTTAACCATAGTATCAGGTAAACACAGGCATCATTTTAAGCAGGAGAAGGGAATACTACGCTTCTTAATTTCAGCTGTATTTGATCATAGTTAACCATAGTATCAGGTAAACACAGGCATCATTTTAACCAGGAGAAGGGAATACTACACTTCTTCTTAATTTCAGTTGTATTTTATCATAGTTAACCATAGTATCAGGTAAACATAGGCATCATTTTAAGCATGAGAAGGGAATACTACGCTTCTTAATTTCAGCTGTATTTTATCATAGTTAACCATAGTATCAGGTAAACACAGGCATCATTTTAAGCATGAGAAGGGAATACTACGCTTCTTCTTAATTTCAGCTGTATTTTATCATAGTTAACCATATTATCAGGTAAACATAGGCATCATTTTAACCAGGAGAAGGGAATACTACACTTCTTAATTTCAGTTGTATTTGATCATAGTTAACCATAGTATCAAGTAAACACAGGCATCATTTTAAGCATGAGACCTTAGAATAGAATGAAATTTTTGCCTAGTTAAAAAAAATAGACTCTAGTGGTGTGCAGAGAATCAATATAGCAGTGAAGTAAAGAGCGAGGCTAAAAACTTTCGCTGCTAAATCTGTTTGTTTACCTCGATAGTCGATGGGAGTGTGTGAGCGAGGAAGCAAAGTTATCAAGTGGCCTGCATAAACAACGATGTCAACACTCTCTCTCTCTCTCTCTCTCTCTCTCTCTCTCTCTCTCTCTCTCTCTCTCTCTCTCTCTCTCTCTCTCACACACACACACACACACCGCGCGATGGTCAGGTTGATAACGTGATGGGCTCTCATTCTGTGGGTAGGCGGTTCGAATCCTCATGCTCCCGGGGATTTTTTACTTGACAAATTCGGGCGGTTACTGTCCCCCTTGAGCAAGGGGATGGGGGGGCGGGTTGTGTGAGGTCCCAGCATTGCCCAAAGATCGGTAATAATGAGCTCCAAGCTCGCACTGAGAGGGTGAAAACTGGCGATCGCGAGCCAGCTCGCGTGGACAAGACCATGAGTGAATAAACCCCCCCCCCCTCTCTCTCTCTCTCTCTCTCTCTCTCTCTCTCTCTCTCTCTCTCCTCTCTCTCTCTCTCTCCTCTCTCTCTCTCCACACACACCACACACTCACTCTCTCACAAACACACACTCTCTCTCTCTCACACACACGTTTACGACTGAATAACCAAATCTGACAGAGAGAGAGAGAGAGAGAGAGAGAGAGAGAGAGAGAGAGAGAGAGAGAGAGAAGAGAGAGAGAGATGTCCCCTGTAATACGCCCTTCTTTCCGGTTTTTTATATTTCACAGAAAACGTTGTAGAGCAATTTTTTTATTCTCTCTCCTCTCTCTCTCTCTCCTCTCTCTCTCTCTCTCTCTCTCTCTCTCTCTCTCTCTCTCTCCTCTCTCTCGCTCGTATAGGCTAATCATAATCTGTTTATCTATGCTTTCGGATTGAAAAGTGATAATGATGCTGATTAGAGAGAGAGAGAGAGAGAGAGAGAGAGAGAGAGAGAGAGAGAGAGAGAGAGAGAGAGAGAGAGAGAGAGAGAGAAGATATATCCCCTTTAACTACAAGAGAAGTGTGCCGCTACAGAGAGAGAGAGAGAGAGAGAGAGAGGAGAGAGAGAAGAGAGAGAGAGAGAGAGAGAGAGATCAGTGTCAGTGAACTAGAAGGCAACTAGGATATGCCTTGCACACACACACACGCACACACACTCACCTCCCCCCCCCCCCCCCCCCTCCCCGACACAGACACAACAGACACACACACACACACAGACACACACAACCCCCCCCTCCCCCCCCCACATACACAGACACACACACAACCCCCCCCCACACAACCCCCCCCCCCCCTACACACACACACACACACACACAACCCCCCCCCCCCCTACACACACACAACCCCCCCCCACACACACACACAACCCCCCCCCCACCACACAACACACAACCCCCCCCCTACACACACACACAACCCCTCCCCCCCACATACACAGATCCACACACCACAACCCCCCACACACACAACCCAACCCCCCCCCTACACACACACACAACCCCCCCCACCTACACACACACCCCCCCCACACACACCACACAACACACACACACACACACACACACACACAACACACACACCACAACACACACACACACACACACACAAACGTCAACAAACTCAAACCAATATTTTTTTCTTTCGTTATTTTCCTCTTCCCTTCATAAACAATACCACGTGACGTCACAACTTGAACAGCCAATAGGGAAGCAGCTAAGAGTGACGTCACGGGTCCGTCAGCCAATCACAGGGCAAGATTACGTTACTGATCGATATACCCAATAGGAAAAGATAGAGTAATGATTCTCTCTCTCTCTCTCTCTCTCTCTCTCTCTCTCTCTCTCTCTCTCTCTCTCTCTCTCTCTCTCTCTCTCTCTCTCTCTCTCTCTCTCTCTCTCTAGGCAGTTTTGTTAATTACCTACCTGTCTCTCCTCTCACCTGTACAGACAGCATAATAGAGAGAGAGAGAGAGAGAGAGAGAGAGTTTGTCTGAAAAATATTGAAGATTGATTTTAAAATTGTTTTTGTCTGAAAATTTAAGAGAGAGAGAGAGAGAGAGTTTGTCTGAAAAATATTAAAGATTGGTTTTTAAATTATGTTTTTGTCTGAAAATTTAGAGAGAGAGAGAGAGAGAGAGAGAGTGTTTGTGAAAAATTAAAAAAATGACAAAATCTAAAAATAATAATATCAATAACAATGATTTATAAATGCATATATATTGTACAAGTTTTTGCGTACGTTTATATTTGCCTTGATGAAATGATCAGTAAATTAACGAATACAGTTTTGAACTCTAGTACACAGCTACATGTCAACAATGAATAACAGTCAAGACAGTAATATAATGAATGATAATAGTAATAATGATGACTATGATGATGTTAATGATGATGATGTTAATGATGATGGTGATAGATGATGATGACAATGATGATGATGATGATGATGTTAATGATGATAATGATGATGACAATGATGATGTTGATGATGATGATGATGATGATGATGATGATGATGATATGATAATGATGATGATGATGATGATAATGATAATGATAATGATAATGATAATGATAATGATAATGATAATGATGATAATGATAATGATAATGATAATGATAATGACGATGACGATGACAATGACAATGACAATGACAATGACAATGACAATGACAATGACAATGACAATGACGATGACGATGACGATGACGATGACGATGACGATGACGATGACGAGAAGAAAAGAGAAAGGAGAAGAAATACATAATAAAAATTGATAATGCGAACTGTGTATATCATCATCGGCAGTGGATGGCGATCCTCCCATTGGCGAAACCGCACCCTCTCTTGACGAAGTCAGAGAGGCTGTAGCAAAGTTGAGGGGTGGAAAGGCAGCTGGTGTTTGTAATATCAGTGCGGAGCTCCTCAAAGCTGAGGGTGAGGCCATGATCCGCGGGTTGCATGCTGTCCTGACTGCCGTGTGGCAATCAGGTACCATTCCTCCTGACTGGAAAAAGGGGCTGGTCGTCCCTATCTGGAAAGGGAAAGGGGACCGTCAGGACTGCAACAATTACCGCGGTATTACATTACTCAGCGTGCCAGGCAAGGTGCTTGCCCATCTATTGCTGACACGGATCCGCAGTCATCTGGTGAAGCATCAGAGACCCCAGCAGTCTGGGTTCACGCCTGGTAAGTCAACAACGGACCGTATCCTAGCGCTTCGTGTCCTGGTGGAACGCCGACGTGCGTTTCGACAGGGGATGCTTGCAGCCTATGTTGATCTCAAGAAGGCGTTTGACTCAGTGCATCGTGAGTCACTTTGGGATCTTCTGCGACTTCGCGGGATTCCTGCAAGGACTATTGGTTTGATAACCGGTCTGTATTCTGGGACTGAGAGTGCTGTGAAGTGTGGGGGAGGTGTATCCAGCTTCTTTCCTGTGAATACAGGAGTGAGGCAAGGGTGCGTCCTTGTCCCATCACTTTTCAACACTTGTATGGACTGGGTATTGGACAAAGTTGTAGATCAAAGTGATTGTGGGGCATCCGTCGGCAACACCAAGATCACTGATCTTGTTTTTGCCGATGATGCAGTAATCTTTGCTGAGTTGCTGGAGGTCCTGGTGATGGCTCTCGAGGCGCTGCACGAGGAGGCAAAGCCTTTGGGACTTGAGGTCTCCTGGCTCAAGACCAAGGTCCAGGTGTTTGGAGACTTACTAAATGAAGCAGTACAGTCTGTTCATGCGTGCGGCGAGGACATTGAGATCATGGAAAGTTTTACATACCTTGGTAGCGCAGTCCATAATGACGGCGGGTCACGTCAAAAAGTCTTACGGCGGATTGGCATAACCCACGGTGTTATGGACTCGCTCAGCGGGAGTATTTGGCGTTGTCGGTACCTGTGCAGGAGGACAAAGATCCGGATCTTCAAGTCGCTTGTGATCCCTGTCTTACTCTATGGTTGTGAGACATGGACACTAAATAGTGACTTGAAGAGACGAATCAATGCCTTTGGTAATAAGTGTCTTCGCAGAATCATGGGGTATCGCTGGGATGATTACGTGTCAAATCAGCGATTGCACCGTGAGACTGAATCGAGGCCTATTACCTGCATAGTCCGTCAGCGCCAACTTCGGCTATATGGGCATGTGGCACGCTACCCTGAAACCGATCCTTCCCATCGGGTTGTACCTGTAAGAGACAATTCGGCGTGGAGGAGGCCAAGGGGGCGCCCACAAGGCTCGTGGCTGGGGCAAGTTGATGTTTCTTGTCGAGAGCTGCTTGGTATGGGAAGGAGCCTGCATGGGAACTCGCGCGTGGTGACCCCCGGGAGTGGCGTCGTAGGGTGGGCGAGGGGACGCGCCCCCCGGTGTATGCCCCCAATGATGATTAAACTGTATATAGAATGCACAACCAAAAACCACTACTACTACTACTACTACTACTACTACTACTACTACTACTACTACTACTACTACTACTACTACTAATAATAATAATAATAATAATAATAATATAATACCACTGCTACTACTACTGTCTACTACTACTACTACTACTACTACTGTCTACTATAGTCTATTCACTTAAGCTGGATTCCTGGGAGCGGCTCGATGCCTAGGCGAGTATGTAACGACGTCGCTGATTGGCTGATAGCCTCGGGCAGGGTGGCGATGGTGGTGGTACTTGCCTCGCCGCAACCCAAAACCCTTGCGTTGCCTCAGAAAAATATTCATATTTCTTGGCTTTACTCATCTCTTACACAAGATAGGCCTATTTTGTTTGCATCAGTAAATCAGGCAGTGATTGTTCAACAACAACACGCCATTCATAACTCAATAGGGTAAAAAATAAAGTCATGACTGACTATCACAAGAGTAGGCGGACTTTTAGGTTTTCAGTGCATTGAAATGTTGTACTCCTACCCGATATAACCAAGCTACCAGATAATAGTTATGAAAGCTGAGTTTACCATCGTGTTCATAATACATTGCTGCATATCATGAGTATAAAAAAAATACAGTAAGACTACACTAATATTAAGATAATATTAACATTATTTCTTGCTTATTTTGCTTCAACTCGCTCTAACTCCATAAGTTTTGGTAACATTCAATTTTCAAGAACTGTTTCAAATCCTTATACTTTTCCGCTTCCTGTGGTATGTAGCACGTACCAATAAGGAAAAGAGTAGTTGGTCAAAATGGCTAAGAAAGTTAAAACTACTACTGCAAACTGGCACAGTGACGGGTAAGCATTGCTCCCTATATAGGAGACTGTTTTCGGGAGAGCTATCAGAGGCTCCACCCGTCACGGCACCAGTTTGAAACAGTTTAACTTTCTTAGCCATTTTGACCACCTACTATTTTCCTTATTGGTACGTGCTACATACCACAGGAAGCGGAAAAGTATAAGGATTTTGAAACAGTTCTTGAAAATTGAATGTGACCAAAACTTATGGAGTTAGAGCGAGTTGAAGCAAAATAAGCAAGAAATAATGTTTATACACTCTTTTACTTTCCTTTAATTATCTTAATATTAGTGTAGTCTTACTTTAATTTTTTTATGCTCCTGATATGCAGCAATGTATTATGAACACGATGGTAAACTCAGCTTTCATAACTATTATCTCGTAGCTTGGTTATTTCGGGTAGGAGTACAACATTTCAATGCACTGAAAACCTAAAAGTCCGCCTACTCTTGTGATAGTCAGTCATGACTTTATTTTTTACCCTATTGAGTTATGAATGGCGTGTTGTTGTTGAACAATCACTGCCTGATTTACTGATGCAAACAAAATAGGCCTATCTTGTGTAAGAGATGAGTAAAGCCAAGAAATATGAATATTTTTCTGAGGCAACGCAAGGGTTTTGGGTTGCGGCGAGGCAAGTACCACCACCATCGCCACCCAGCCCGAGTCTATCAGCCAATCAGCGACGTCCTTACAAACTCGGCTAGGCAGCGAGCAGCTCCCAGCCCAGGAATCCAGGCTTAAGTGAATAGACTATACTACTACTACTACTACTACTACTACGTTCATGCCTCACAAATCTGCTAGACGTTTTTAATGACGTCTACAGCACGTGCGACGAGACGAAAGCAGTAGATGTGATTTATCTTGACTTACAAAAAGCGTTTGGCAAAGTCCCCCATAAGCGTTTACTTAAGAACTTAAAATCGCACGGCGTAATCTGACCACTAGTACTATAGGAAAGATTTAGTCAAGCTGGAAAGTAGTATTAATGGAAGGAAGGAAGTAATAACGATCAAATTAACTACTGAATGGACGGACATGAACTTTCCAATGTTACCGAAGAAAAAGACTTGGGGATTATTATAAGCAACGACCTCAAGCCCAGTAAACATTGTTCAGAAGTTGTTAAGAGGGCTAACAAATTAACTGTTTTCATAGGAAGAACTTTCGAATATAAGTCTGAAAAAGTCATTCCTACACTTTTCAATGCGATCGTACGTCCTCATCTTGAATATTGCGTACAGTTCTGGTCAGCCTACTATAGAAAAGACAGTTCTGGTCAGCCTACTATAGAAAAGACAGTTCTGGTCAGCCTACTATAGAAAAGACAGTGCTGGTCAGCCTACTATAGAAAAGACAGTTCTGGTCAGCCTACTATAGAAAAGACAGTTCTGGTCACCCTACTATAGAAAAGACAGTTCTGGTCACCCTACTATAGAAAAGACAGTTCTGGTCAGCCTACTATAGAAAAGACAGTTCTGGTCAGCCTACTATAGAAAAGACAGTTCTGGTCAGCCTACTATAGAAAAGATATAATCAATGGGAGTACAAGAAAAGTTACTAATCGGATTCGCGTCTTGCGAACAAGCATACTAAGAGCGATTGAAGAATTCCTTGTCAGTTTGTCAAAACGTGTCTGCGGGAGACTTAATAGAACTGTTTAAAAGTTCCTGGCTTCGATAATGTTAACATAACGACTATTTGACTATTGATTGGACAAAGCGATACTCATAGTAATAGGATGCAAATCCATTGTAAGCGATTCCCTCACATGAAGCGAAGCAGTTTTTCTTATAGGTTGTAATATATGAACTTCTTCCAGCACAGTAGTTAATAGTACACGGTTGAGCGTTTATATTAAGAACAAACTAGATCAATACTAAGCATCAACGTGGCCACACGAAACATTACTTCTGGCACACGTATTTTTTATTATAATTTTCTTTTGTAGCCTTAGTTAAAAGTCTGTCTCTCCTTCAATCTGTCCTATAAAATTCCATGGCAAGGTTTCAATACTGTATGCTGGTTTGCTGGTTTGTCCTCACGGTCTTCTTTTAACCTCGGCCGCGGGAGCCCGTCAGGGTGCAAGGTTGTAAGATCGTGACCTCCAGCAATGTGCAACGTCCTGTTGCATTTCGGTCAGCGGTGTTCGAGTCTGCCTAGTTCGATGCTGACTGGCGGCGCTTTGTCATAGTCAATAACCTTGTAGTTGGTACTTCGCAAAGTGTCTAGATAGGATAAAATCTGATCTTATCGCCGACGGAGAGGTGGTGGTGAGAGCCTCAACTTTGCTATTCTTTGACCCTACCAGTAGAAACTGTAGTGTAGAAAGTCTGTCACACAACAAGCCTCGTTTGGCTCAGTAGGGCTGGTTGCGTTTGTTCTTCCTTTGTATTCCTTTGGTATCCACCATCACCACCATCTACTATACTACTATACTACTACTACTACTACGACTCACTATACTACTCTACTTCTACTACTACTACTACCACCACCACCACCACCACCACCACACCACAAACCACCACCCCACGAACACACCACCACCACCACCTCAACACACACCATCAACACCACCACCACCACCACCACGACCACCACCGACCACACACCACCACAACCACCACCACCACACACACACCACCACCACCACCACCACCATGGCCCTGCATGAAAAAAAGATAATAATTGGATTTTTATGCTTCTAAAACGCTCCCTCTTATACTGTGTGATTGGCGCATTAGAGAAAAAACAAAGACGAAAGAAGAGAGAGAGTTCCCCACTTGATACAATCTAGCACTAAACTCAAATGTCATACATTCACTTATATTATTATCATTATTATTATATTATTACTATCATTATATTAACTCATATCATTATATATTATTATTATTATTATTATCATTAATCATTATTATTACTTACATATCATATTAATAATATTACCACATTATATTATATTATTTATTATTATTAATCATTAATAATTGTATTACTATTATATTATTATTATTATTAATTATAATATCATTATTATTATTATTAATCAAATCACTTATCATTATTATTATTATTATTAATTACATTAATTATTATTATATTATTATTTTCTATTCTTTATATTATCATTATTATTATTATTATTAGTGTCATCATATCTTTGTTATGATGTCTGCGTATCTGTCTGTCTGTATGTTTGTCTGTCTGTATGTATGTATGTATCAGTTTATCTATTGTAAATTGTGTTAGATAGAGAAACGATATCAATTTATCTATCTGTCTGTCTGTCTGTCTGTCTGTCTGTCTTTATGTATTCATCTATCTATCTATCTATCTATCTACCTGTTTATCTGTCTATGTCTCTGTCTATCAATAAATCAATCTATCTATTTATCTGTCTATCTATCTATTAATCTATCTATTTATCTGTTTAACTATCTATTTATCTATTAATCTATCTATTTATCTGTCTATCCATCTATCTATCTATTAATCTATCTATTTATCTGTTTAACTATCCATCCATCCATCTATCTATCTATATATCTATCTATTTATCTACAAATCTATCTATATCTTTACCTATCTATCAATCTATCCATATATCTATCAATCAGTCAATCAATCAATATCTATCTATATCTATCTATCTATCTGTTCATCTGTCTATATAACAACTATCTAGCTATCTATTAGTCTATCTAGCTATCTATCTATCAATATATTCTGTCTACCTACCTACCCATCTCCTCTCTCTCTCTCTCTCTCTCTTCTCTCTCTCTCTCTCTCTCTCTCTCTCTCTCTCTGCTCTCTCTCTTCTCTCTCTCTCTTCTCTCTCCTCTCTCTCTCATCTCTCTCTCTCTCTCTGTGCTCTCTCTCTCTCTCTCTCTCTCTCTCTCTCTCTCTCTCTCTCTCTCTCTCTTCTCTCTCTCTCTCTCTCTCTCTCTCTCTCTCTCTCTCTCTCTCCCTCCCCCTGTCACTACTAACCCTCCCTCCCCTCTTCCCCTGTAGAGTGCTCCCTGCCGCGGAGTTGGCAGGGTAAATGGTTCCACTCCGGCGTCACCTCCCCTGTCGTCATCGGCCCCAACACGATCGACTTCAAGGGCGTGTGTGTCGAGCAGGATCGCGATCGTTTCTTGCTCAAGGATTCGTGAGTATACCGATTTTTTTTGTGTGTGTATATTCATCTAGTTGTATTTTACAGGGCCTGAGCAATGCTCGTGTGGCCCCGTCTCCATATCAACATTTTTATCATTCATCCTTAGTGCTTTGTGTTGGCCGAAGCCAGCCAGGCCAGCCAGGAGAGCAGGTCACAAACCCCGGCTAACACCCGGTACCCATTCACTGCTGGGTGGACAGGGCTCGGGTTTTAAGGAAACAACCCATCTGTTTCCGCTCCACCCGGGGATCGAACCCGGGACTTCTCGGTTGTGAACCGAGCGTGCTTCCCCTACATTACGGAGTACCCTGTGTGCCGGTACCG
>JACEEZ010018784.1:187905-192905 GCA_016584305.1 Chionoecetes opilio
CCCCTCTATTCTCCCATCCTTTTTCTTCCCTCCCTCTTTGTTTTGTCCCTCTTTCCCCCATTCTCTCCCTTCCCTTGTCCCTCTCTTTTCCCTTGACCTTCTCTCTTCTTCTAATCCCCTCCAAAACCCCCCCTTTTCCTTCTTTTTTTCCCTTTCCTTCCCCCTTCCTCCTTCCCTTCCTATTTTCCTCCTTCCTCCTCCGTTTTTCTCTTCCCCCCCTCTTCTTTTTAAAAAAAAAAAAAAAAAATTTTTAAAAAAAAAAAAAAAAAAAAAAAAAAAAAAAAAAAAAAAAAAAAAAAAAAGGGGGGGGGGGGGGGGGGGGGGGGGGGGGGGGGGGGGGGGGGGGGGGGGGGGGGGGGGGTTTTTTTTTTTTTTTCCCCCCAAAAAAAAAAAAAAAAAAACCTTTCCCCACCCCCCCCCCCCGGGCCCCCCCCGGGGCCCCCCCCCCAAAAAAAAAAAAAAAAAAAAAAAAAAAAAAATTTTTCCCCCCCCAAAAAAAAAAAAAAAAAAAAAAAAAAAAAAAAAAAAAAAAAAAAAAAAAAAAAAAAAAAAAAAAAAAAAAAAAAAAAAAAAAAAAAAAATTTTTTTTGGGGGGGGGGGGGGGGGGGGGGGGGGGGGGCCCCCCCCGGCCGTTCAGGTAAAGAGGATAATAGGAGGAAAGGAAAAAACAAAGTAAAATCACTGGTAAGATACACCCACCCCCCACCCACGCACGCACGCACGCAGCCGCACTACGAAAGCCGAACACCACACCACACCCTTTAAAGAATCGTCGTAAAAGGTGCGCTAAAAAAAGATTTTTGTGGGGAAGAAAAACAAAAAGGCGGGTCGCCCCTTTTAAGCGTCGGGCCGCGCCGCGTTAAGACAACATGCCGCCCCGCTTTAAAGACAACAGTGCCGCGCCGCTTTAAGACAACAGTGCCGGCCGCGTTAAGACAACGGGCCCGCCGCTTTAAGACAACGGGCCCGCGCCGCGTTAGAAAACACCGTCCCCGCCCCGCGTTAAAAAACCCAGTGCCGCGCCCGTTAAAAAAACGTGCCGCGCCGCGTTAAAAACATGCGCGCCGGGGGTTAAAAAAAAACAGTGCCGCGCCGCGTTAAAGAAAACAGTCCGCGCCGTTTTAAACAACAGTGCCGGCGCCGCTTTTTAAAGACAACAGTGCCCGCGGGGTTTAAACAACATGCCGCGCCGCTTTAAAGAAAACAGTGCCGCGCCGCGTTAAGACAACGTCCGGCCGCTTTAAGACAACGTGCGCGGCGTTAAGACAACGTTTTTCGCGCCGCGTTAAAACACAGTGCCGCGCCGCGTTAAGACAAAAAGGTGCCGCCCCGCTTTAAAGACAACAGTGTCGCGCCGGTTAAGACAACAGTGCCAGCCGCGTTAAGACAACAGGTCGCGCCGGTTAAGACAAAACAGTGCCGCGCCGCGTTAAAAAATGCCGCGCCGCGTTAAGACAACGGTCGCGCCGCGTTAAGACAACAGTGCCGCGCCGCGTTAGGACAAAGTGCCCCCGCGGTTAAGACAACATGTCCCCCGCTTTAAAGACAACAGTGTCGCCCGCTTTTAAACAACAGTGTCGCGCCGCGTTAAAAACAGTGTCCCCCCGCGTTAAGAAAACGGTCGCGCCGCTTTAAAGACAACAGTGTCGCCCCCGCTTTAAGACAAAGTGCCGCGCCGGTTAAGAAAACGTGCGCGCCGCTTTTAAGACAACAGGCCCGCGCCGCTTAAGAAAAACATGCCGCCCCGGGTTTAAGAAACAGTGTCGCGCCCGTTAAAAAACAGTGCCGCGCCGCTTAAGAAACAGTGCCGCGCCGCTTTAAGACAACAGTGTCGCGCCCGTTAAAGAAAAACAGTGTCGCGCCGCTTTTAAGACACATGTGCGCCGCTTTAAAGACAACAGGGTCGGCCGCGTTAAGACAAAAGTGTCGCGCCGGTTTAAGACAACATGTCGCCCCCGCGTTAAGACAACGTGTGCCCCGCGTTAAGACAGCATTCCCCGCGCCGCGTTAAGACAACAGTGCCGCGCCCCCCCGTTAAGACAACAGTGTCGCGCCCCCTTTAAAAAACAGTTCACGCCGCTTTAAGACAACAGTTCGCCCCCGCTTTAAAGAAACATGTGCGCCGCGTTAAGGGAAAAACAGGTCGGCCGTTTTAAGCAACAGTGTCGCGCCGGTTAAGAAACAGTGTCGCCCGCGTTAAGACAACGGCCGCCCCGCGTTAAAAAAACAGTGCCGCGCCGCGTTAAAAAAACAGTGCCGGGAGGCTTTAAAGACAACATTTCGCGGCGTTAAGAAAAAAAGTGTCCCCCGCTTAAAACCAGGTGCGCCGCGTTAAACAACAGTCCCGCGCCGCGTTAAAAGAAAACAGTGCCCCCCCCCCCCGGTTTAAGAAACAGTGCCGCCCCGCTTTAAGAAAAACAGTCCCGCCCCGCTTTAAAGAAAAGTGCGGCCGCTTTAACAACAGTGCCCGCCCCGTTTTTAAGACAACGTCCGCGCCGCTTTAAAGGAAAAACAGGCCGCGCCGCTTAAGACCCCCGTGCCGCGCCGCGTTAAGACAACAGGCCGCGCCGCTTAAGAAACAGGCCCGCGCGTTAAGAAAAACAGTGGCCGCGCCGTTTTTAGACAACAGTGCCCCCCGCGTTAAGAAAACGGGCCCGCGCCGCGTTAAGCACAGTGCCGCGGCGTTAAGAAAACAGTCCCGCGCCGCTTTAAAGACAACAGTGCCGCCCGCTTTAAAGACAAACAGTGCCGCGCCGGTTAAGAAAACATGCCGCGGCGCTTTAAGACAACAGTGCCGCCCCGCTTTAAGACAAAGTGTCCGCCGTTTTTAAAAACAACAGTCCCCGCGCGCGTTAAGGGACAAACGGGCCCGCGCCGCGTTAAAAGACAACATGCGCGCCCGGGTTAAGACAAAGTGCCGCCCCCGGGGTTTTAAGAAAACGGGGCCCGCCCCCGCTTAAGCAACAGTTCGCGCCGGTTAAGACAACAGTGGGGCGCGGTTAAGAAAACCCCCCCCCGCCCGCGAAAGGGGCAACAGTGCCGCGCCGGTTAAGAAACAGGGTCGCGCCGCGTTAAGAAAAACAGTGCCCGCCCCCGCGTTAAGAAAACAGTGCCGCGCCGCTTTAAAGACAACAGTGCCGCCCCGCGTTAAGACAACAGTCCCCGCCCCGCGAAGACAACAGTGCCCCCCGCGTTAAACAACAGTGTCGCGCCCTTTAAAAAACAGTTCGCGCGCGTTAAGACAACGTGCGCGCCCTTTAAGACAAAGGGCCCCGCGCCGCGTTAAGACAACAGTGCCGCCCCCCGCGTTAAAGACAACAGTGCCGCGCCGCTTTTAAGAAAACAGTCCCCGCCCCGGGTTTAAAAACAACAGTGCGCGCGCGTTAAGACCCAGTGCCGCGCCGCTTTAAAGAAAACAGTGCCGCGCCCGTTAAACAACAGTGGGGCGCCGCTTTAAAAAACAGTCCGCCCCGTGTTAAGACAACGTGCCGCGCCGCGTTAAAAAAAAAGTGCCGCCCCGCGTTAAGAAACGTGGGCCGATTCTTTAAACGGGATTCGGCAACCAAGACAACCGTACGGGCTTTAGCCCAGGCATTTCCTTTTTTAAAACCATTTTGGGGGGGATTAGTCTTAAGTTGGTCTAAAAACTAACGAGAAAGATTGGAAATGTTAGACACCCCAGGCCCCCTGCCCAACACTTGAGTCTAATATATTTACGTTTACTATGAAATGCCCCTCAAATTGGGGGTATGTCAATTTTTGTTTGGCAAAAAAGAGGTATACTGCGTTACTGCAGATTTGAAGCATCTGAAATTTTTTTTTTAAAGACCCGTTTGGCCCTCGAAATCGGGGTTTGTTATCTCCCCCGGGCCCGCCGGGTCCAGACTATCACAAATAATAGTCCTCATTTATACGACTATACACCCAAACTTGAATTTAATTTAATGGAAAACAGAGGAGTTTTATTCTCTTTTGGTCATAATAGTCTAGCTACGCTAACACGGTTCCTTCTCCCTCTATGGGGGGGCCACGGCAGAAGTCCCCCATTTCCACACATCTACCCACCTCATTCGCACATCCTATTCCTTCCTCACATGATCTCTCTCTCCTCAAACTCCAATATCAACTAAAAAATAGAAAACTATCAACTATCACTATCAAACTATAAACATCAATAGTGATTAAGGCTCTTTAGTTTGCAAGAAAAAATAACTATAAAGACCATGACAATCTTGACTCCCGAAAAGGGGGAAAGAGCTATGAAGATAAGGGAAAAATTGGGGGGTAAAAAGGAATAAGAAAAATTTTAGTTTCGTGGGATTTTATATATGGTTTTTTTGTTTTTTTGTTCTCGTTCCAGGGCGCGGAGAAAATGACTCCCCCGCTCTTCGTCCCCAAATATGATCTCCCTGGTTCGGGCTGCCCCCCAAGCGCAGTCGGGGATAACATAGAATGTTAGCTCCCCGCTGGGTCAAAAAAGCACGCGTTCTTGGCATTGGTACTACTTGAGTCTAACATGGAAGCTCCACGTTAGACTCTCCCTAGTCCATGTTTAAAAAAGCGGCCCAGTGTCGCGCTCCTAAACAAACACGTGTGAAGAAAACAAGAGCAAGGCATTAAGTTATACTTCATGGAATGCGTTGTGAGTTTTTATTTTGTTATTTTTGTTTCTCTTTGTTTTTCATATTCTTCCACAATTTCATCATTTTTTTCGCTTATTTCTTCCTTGAATGCTACATGTAGCAGTTGTTTGTTTACGTCCGCTTCCCTTGTTTGCATATTAATTGTCTTTTTACAAACCCGGCTTTCTTTGTATCTATATTATTATTGTCTTACATAGTCGTTTCCCTTTGTTTTCCTTTTGTTTCGTTGTTTCCTTTTGTTTTCCTTTTGTTTCTCCTTTGTTTTATTAATTTTATTTCATATATTTTTTTCTTTGTTTTCCTTTTTTACCTATCAGGTCCCTTTGTTTTCATATAATTTTTCTTAATATCCGTTTC
>JACEEZ010018784.1:197905-199321 GCA_016584305.1 Chionoecetes opilio
ATATATATATATATATATATATTAATATATTTTATATATATATATAGATATATATATATATATATATATATTATATATATATAGTATATATTATATATATATTATGTATATATATATAGATATATATATTATATATATATAAAATATATTATATATATATATATATATATATATAAATATATATATATATATATATATATATATAAATATATAAAATTATATATATATATATAATATATATATATATATATATATATATATATCTATATATATATATATATATATATATATATATATATATATATATATATATTATGATATATATATTATAATATATATTATATAATATATATATTATGTATATATATATAATATATATATACTAGCCGCAAAGCCGCCTCCGGGCGGGCTTTTTGGCTAGCTCCTGCGGAGGGCTATTGCTGGGCCTTCGGCCCACCACCCCGTGTTTGGTGGGCCTTCGCCCACCAAACATGGACTCTCCAGATAGCCCCTTTTAACTTTCCTAATCATGATGTAGAAATGTATGTATTCCCCCCCCCATTCACTCACCCATTACCCATCACCCCCCAACCATTCACCACCCATTACCCATCACCCCCCACCCATTCACTCACCCATTACCCATCACCCCCCACCCATTTACTGACCTATTACCATCACCCACACCCATTCACTCACCATTACCCATCACCACACACCCATTCACTCACCCTTACCCATCACCCCCACCCATTCACTCACCCATTACTCATCACCCCCCACCCATTCACTCACCCATTACCCATCACCACACACCCATTTACTCACCCATTAACCATCCAACCCCCACCCATTACCCATCACCCCCCCCCCATTCACTCACCCATTACCATCGCCCTCCACCCCTTCACTCAACCCATTACCCATCACCCCCAACCCATTCACTCACCCATTACCCATCACCACACACCCTATATCCTCACCCCCACCCATTCACTCACCCCTTACCCATCACCCCCCACCCACTCACTCACCCATTACCCATCACCACACACCCATTCACTCACCCATTACCCATTTACCCCCCCCCCATTTATCACCCAATTTTCCCATCACCACACACCCATTCACTCACCATTACCCATCACCCCCCACCCATTTACTCAAACCCCCCCCCATTCACTTACCCATTACCCATCACCACACACCCATTACCCCCCACCCATTCACTCACCCATTACCCATCACCACACACCCATTTTACTCACCCCTTACCCATCACCCCCCACCCATTCACTCACCCAAAACCCTCACCACACACCCATTCACTCACCCATTACCCATCACCCCCCCCCTATTTTCCCCCACCATACCCCAACCCCCAACCCCCCCCATTTCACCCCCCCCCACCCCCAT
>JACEEZ010018784.1:201615-219115 GCA_016584305.1 Chionoecetes opilio
TGATGGGTAGGGGTGGGAGTGAATGGGGGGGGTTTGATGGAAAATGGGTGTGGGGTGATGGGTGAGGGAATGAGTTGGGGGGTGTTAGCTGATGGGTGAGGGAATAGGTGGGGGGTGATGGGTAAGGGATGAGTGAATGGATATGTGGTGATGGGTAATGGGTGAGTGAATGGGTGGGGGGTGATGGGTAATGGGTGAGTGAATGGGTGGGGGGTGATGGGTAAGGCGTTAATACATACATTTCTACATCCATGATTTCAGGAAAGTTAGAAGGGGCTACCTGGAGAGTCTGTGTTTGGTGGGCCTTCGGCCCACCAAACACAGGTGGTGGGCCGAAAGCCCACCAATAGCCCTCCGCAGGAGCTAGCCAAAAAGTCCGCCCGGAGGGCGGCTTTGCGGCTAGTATATTATATTATCGAAAAAAATAAATATATAATGACTCTTATCATCAGCGCTACAAAAGTGACCATGCAGTGGCGAGGCATTTCCAGTCGTGACGTCAAGGGGAGTGACTAATAAAATCTATACCTTGTCCCTTGTCGTGTGTGCGGCGGCCAATCAGACAGCTATCGAGACCAATCACTTCATTGGGGGGATTAAGGTGATTTATTAAAGGTTTACCTGTCGCCTAAGACCCTCCAACGCGCCATGCCTCTCATGTGCCTCAATGACACGTAAATCATCTTTCACCTCACATTTCCAAGGACCAATCAAAACCGCGGCCCACTAAGGTGACACCCCGGGCACCCAAATAGCCGTGGGGTTATGAGGAAGGTTCTCCCAAATGGTTAGCGCGCCCTTCATGACACCATCTTTCGCGGCATCCAATCTCGGGCTGATCCGACATTCGCGTCCCTCAGCGGCGAGTGTTACGCTGGCGAGGAAGCTTTGTCCTGATTCTGTCTTTGTGGCTCAAGGTTGTTTATCACGGGATTGTATGAAATTATGGCGGAATGTTTGTTTCTGTCTGTGCTTCTTTAGATTTCTCTCTCTTTCTTTGTCTCTCTCTCTCTCTCCCCTCCCTCTCTCTCCTCTCTCTCTCATCTCTCCTCTCTCTCTCTCTCTCTCTCTCTCTCTCCCCTCTTTCTCCCCTCCCCTCTCTCTCTCTCTCCCTCTCTCTCTGAGCCATGCTTTACGTGAAGTTCACAAGGGGACACTCCCAAGCGTCGGTGTTTTGCCGAGAAAAATAAGCGGCAATCAAAACAAACAAATGCAAAGAAAGAAATGCAGAATAACTGGAAATAATTCTAAATAACAACGACAAACATGCTGGTAAATGGTAGATGATGTACTGTTTTTCGTGTTCAAAATGACGAAAACTATAATTAACATCAAATATTTTGGAATGGAAAAGAATTGAAACTGGAAAAGATATTTCTAATACACGCATACGAAATATCTTAAAGCTGACACACACACACACACACAACACACAAAACACACACACACACCACACACACACACACACACACACACACACACACACACACACCACACACAAGCACACACACAAGCACACACACACAACACACTGTATCATGTGCTACAGTGGTAAAGTTATGTGTGTGTCATTTGACGCGCACAGGTTGGAGCCCCACACACGGCACCACATGGTGTGTGTGTGTGTGTGTGTGTGTGTGTGTGTGTGTGTGTGTGTGTGTGTGTGTGTGTGTGTGTGTGTGTGTGTGTGTGTGTTGTGTGGTGTGTGTGTGTGATTGTGTGAGGTCCCAGCATGGGGAAATTACACACACCCACACACACAAGCAAAATCAGCAACAAATCTTCAACAACAAAGATCCAACAAGAAAACAAGGAAACATTTCGTGGCATCAACAAAATACAAAGAACAAAGAAAAGAAAAAGAAAAACAAAAACAAAATCGAAAGTTTGCAAAAAAACTTAGGAGGTAAAAAATTTGTAATTACGTTCCGGGAAAAAGTTTCTGGCTGATGACTTGCCTGTCGCTTCATTGCCATTAAATGAAAAAAAGGAGGGAGATGAAAAAGGCAAATCGGACACGCCATTGGGTGGGTGACGTCACAGGCATCACCCAATCACCTGCGAGTACTAATTCCAGAGTTTTGCCGCGTGTTTGCAAAGAGGAATACATTAAACATTCTGGATTGATTTGTTTTTATGGTTGAGAACGAACATTTACTTCACCGCAACTTTTATTCATATGTAAAACATCCATTTGCACACACACACACACACACACACACACACACACACACACACACACACACACACACACACACACACACACACACACACCGAGAAGTAGTAATAGCAGTAGTAGAAGTAAAAATAGAAAGAAAGAAAGAAATGAGAGAGAGAGAGAGAGAGAGAGAGAGAGAGAGAGAGAGAGAGAGAGAGAGAGAGAGAGAGAGAGAGAGAGAGAGAGAGAGAGAGAGAGAGAGAGAGAGAGAGAGAGAGAGAGAGAGAGAGAGAGAGAGAGAGAGAGAGAGAGAGGAAGAGAGAGAGAGAGAAAGAGAGAGAGAGAGAGGAGAGAGAGAGAGAGAGAGAGAGAGAGAGAGAGAGGAGAGAGAGAGAGAGAGAGAGAGAGAGAGAGAGAGGAGAGAGAGAGAGAGAGAGAGAGAGAGAGAGAGAGAGAGAGAGAGAGAGAGAGAGAGAGAGAAGAGAGAGTTTATTAATGAGCTTCTCTCATTTCCTCAAGAGTTGACCTCGTGGCAGGAAAGGTCACGAGAAAGATCGATTACTTGAAGGCACACACACACACACACACACAGACAGACTTACACCACCACCGCCATTACCCTCACGCACACGCACACACACATACACGCACACACGCATACACACACACACTCAAACACCACCACCACCGCCATTACCCTCACACACACACACACACACACACACACACACACATACACACACACACACTGCCTTACATTCACACCTTCTCAAACCTACATTGACGTGACATAAGTGAGTATTATATCATCAAAAAAAAATATCAAGAAATATAACAAGTTTCTCGACATCTTCAATTCGGTTTCTTCCATCGACCGTCTCTCAGTCTTCTTGAATTCAAATTTGTCTTTCTTTAATACAAAAAAACACATTATTCATGATTTATCCTCACTCACATAAATAACTTAACTTTACCAGATGGCAGTACAGTCTTGGGGACAGAAAGGAGGCGAGACCGCGACCACCTTCATTTGGTACATTTTTAGTCAAGATTGAAGAAGATTCCTAAGAGTTAAAGGCAAAGTTGGAGGCTAATGTCACCCTGTGCGTGCGTGCGTGCGGGCTTGCGTGCGTGCGGGGCCGTCCCGTGGTGCTTTGGCGTCCCGTTGCGTGGGGCCCGGGCGTTGCGTGCTTTGCGTGGTGGTGGGGTGTGGTGGGGCTCTTTTTGGGTGTGTTTGGTTTTGTGTGTTGTGTGTGTGTTGTTGTGGTGTTGTTTGTGTATAAATTTTGTAACAATATGGGATTTTAAGAAAAGCATAGGAAGATTAACCAAGACTTTTATTTTTCCCGTGTTTTGGGGGTTTTAGGATGTGGCCTCAGTAATGTTTCCCTGCATGGTTGCCATGATAGTTTAACAAAAATTTGGGATGGAGCCGCCTTGGTAACTATCGCATTAGGGGAAAACCAAGGCTCCCCCCAAAAACCGTCCTGCTTTTTTGTTTGTAATTTTTGTTAATGATTTAATACCCTTAATTAACCGGGGCCCATTTTGGTTATAGGGATTTCTGAAGGGGTTTTGCACGTTCTTGTCATGAGGGGATGATACGGTACTTTTAGCCACGTCAGGGGAAAAATTTTTTTTGAGAAAAATATCAATATTACGGGAAGTATGTCTAGAGTAGGGCATAAATAGTGAATCAGTCTAAAAAAAAATTTTGGGGTTAAAGGGGCACCCGTGACACGTTTAACCCGTTGGCAGGGGAAAGGGTTTAAAGTGTTCAACCTTTTGTAAGTCGTATGTTTTTTTGGGCGCCCTTTCCACCTGCGAGGGGTCGACACCTTCCGCTTTTAATTACATCCCAAATTTAAAAAATGCCACACGTACAAAAATTTGTTTTTTTGTAAAGAAAAATGTGATGTGCCATTTATTGAAAAAAAACGTTTTTTTTGGGACGCAGCTTTAATTTGTAAACCCATTTTATTTTGGGTTTCTGAATCAGGTTTTGGGGGCAGTTTTAAAAAACCTATGACAAAACTGTTTAACTGGTTTTTTTAAAAAGAAATTTTTGGGTTGTGGGGAAGGTCAACTTGCAATGTATTGTTCTTTAAATTGGGTTTTAACCCCCCCCAAAAAAAGATAGGGTTAAGTTTCTGCCCCAACAAATTTTTTTCCATAAAATGGGGAAAAGGGTGCATCAACTTATGATATGACCTACTAAACGTTTGCAATGAAGTTATCTTTTAAATTTTGGGGAAAAACTGTCACCGAGATTAATAAGGGAGTTTGTGGAAGTAAAGTCAAAGTTTGGGAAACTGGAGATATGCAAGGGTTAAGATCGAAAATTTCGGGGACATTTAATTTACAGAAGAGTGACATAAAAAAGAGATAAACCCCTATTTTGAATGTGCATAATATTTACACTGATTGACACTTAGTTTTTTGAAAAGCATCGCCTGTCGTTTCACAGTTTAGGACGGGGGGGGGGGAAAAAAATTTTGGAAAATTTTGGGGAGATTTGGAAGGTGGAATAGGGAGGGTCGGGGTCGTTTTACCCTTGATGAGCGACTGTTTGTAGGGGGGAAAAGTGAGACTGAAAGACATGTGGGGGAAACAGTTACCTGACCCAACATGTGGGGACTATACCATTTCCCATTCTTAGGAACAAGGTGTTTTCAAAAAATTTTACCCTAGATGTGACCTGAAAAAATAGAAAAACACGGTATTTTGAGTGTGAAATTACTGAGGGCCAGTGAAATTTCTTTCAATTTAATGGACCTGCCGTTATTGTGAAATAGTAATGATATAATAGTAAGGATTTTTTTAATGCGGATAGCCTTATATTGTAGTGTTTTTTTACAAAATTGGGGGGGGCCAGCGTTGAGTTAATTTTATTTTTTTGGAAACTACATTTAAAAAAAACTGTACATGTTAATTAGGGAAATGGTTTTTTGTTCTGCTTGGTCAATAAAAACTATCATCTACTATTTGTGTGTGTGGGTGTGTGTGTGGGGTTGGGGTTGGGGTGTGTGTTGTGTGTGTGTGTGTGTGTGTGTGTGTGTGTGTGTGTGTGTGTGGGGATATGTGGGGTAGGAAAGTGTGTGTGTGTGTCTGTTTTGTTTTTGGCGGTATGTATTCATCTTTTTTTTGTTTCTAGTTTTTATTTTCCCGGGGTTTTGTGTGTGTGTGTGTGAGTGGGGGGTGCTTGTTTTGATTGGTTATGCCCCCCTGTGTATTGGGTGTGTGTGTGGGGTTGTGTGTGTGTGGTGTGTGTTTTGTGTGTGTGTGGGGTGTGTTTTGTGTGTGTGGTGTGTTTGTGGGTGTGTATGCCCCCCTGTGTTGTGTTGCGTGGTGTTTTGGGGTGTGTGTGTGTGGGTTTTGTGATGCCTCCTGGGTGTGTGTGTGTGTGTGTGGTGTGTGTGTGGTGTGTGTGTGTGGTGTATAATGTGTGTATGTATCCCCCTGGGGATATGTGTGTGGGGTGGTGTTGTTTTGGTGTGTGGGTTGTGGTGTGGTGTGTGTGTTTGTGGGGCCCCTTGGAAAGGGAGGGAAAAACGCTCTTCATAAGGACGTTCGTGCGGGTAATATCGCGACAAAAAAGGTGATGGCGGGCACATAAATCTTTCAGCAAAAACCCAACAAGGGAACAGGGTTTTCCTAATTTTTACTACAAAATTCCCTTTTACAAATTACTACTACAAATTGTAAATAATAGGGAGGAAACCCAAAAATCTTAATTTTAAACTATTATTTTTTTGTTGTTTTTACTCCTTCCCCCTCCTCCTACTACAAGGGTTTCCCGGGGCCCTTTTTTTGCCCCCATTCCCCCTTTTGCAGTCACTTTTCCACCTGTGGACGCCTAAAACAAAAAAAGGAAAGCCACCCAAAATGAATAGAAGATTTTTCTGCAAAAAAATTAAAACATTCATTTTAAAATCCCTTGCCCTTTTTTGCTGTTTTAAGCTGTAGGCCTATTTATATAAAAACAAAACACGTCCTGTTCAGCAGACTTTTATATTTAAGAAAAATGCATGGGGAAATGTGGTTTTTATTGTTGTTATAGTTGTGGGTTATTGTGCGAAAAGCTATCCTTATAATATTTTGCTTTTTTTTTGAGTTTGCAAGCACAGTATGAATAAAAAAAAATTTAAAAAAATCACAAAACCAAACACCATTTTCATTTTTTAAAAACGGGCAATCTTAAGTAAAACCCAAATTTCAGGGAACAGAATAGATACCCCCAAAAATTTTAAAAGAAAAATAAAAAAGGAATTCGCAACAAGGTAGGTTATCGGCACAGGTGGGTTGAAGAAAAAGGCAAAAAAACTAAAAACCTGCCAGATCACTTTTTTGGGATATGTTTCCCGCCCTTTAAACACCAAAACTAGAAAAGGGATTTGCCCTGGAACACATTCTTGGCTGTTGAACCCGGGGAAAAACCCGCAATGAACTCTTTTTTGCGTCTTCTGACCCCCAAATTTTCAATCTGACAAAAAAGGATTTTTTGCAAATCCGCTAGCAAATGAATTACGGTAATTATTGAAAACACAAGTAAAACGTACTATTACCAATGAAAGATACGGTTTTTAAAATTTAATCTCCTTTTTTTTATTTTTCCATTTATAATAGTTTTAAAAAAAAAATTGTTTTCTTAAAATCTCTATACCCCCCTTTTAAAAATTCTTCCAGGGGACCCTTTGGGGAAACCTGGCCCCCCTGGTTGGAACCACTGTGGACCTACTATACTACTACTACTATTTACTACAAATACTACTACTACTACTACTACTCCCCACTACAACTACTAAACAAATATTTTGAAAACGATACGATTACACATAATCATTAAAATTATAGCGTTACCCTTTACCATTTTTTTATTGTCAAAAACTTACTACTACAAATATTTAATACTAAAATATTTCCCACTACTACTACCACCAAAAACTACTACTATTCCAAATCCTACAATATTATTAACTACCCAAAACCCAAAATCCCACTACTACTTTATTAATCATAATGACAGAAAAAATATCACTTCTATCCGGGGTAACCCCCTGCAAAAAGGGGTGGAAGCCATTACAAAAAAAAACTAGCAGTTTCAAAAAAAATATTACGTTTAAACACAAAAAAAAATAACGTAAACCCCTTTGGGGACTCCCCCTTGCGCCCCGCTTTCATCTGATTAAATGCTTTTTTTCACCAAATTTTTTTTGGCCTTCTTTTTATCTTTTCCCAACGTTTAAATATATTTACTTTTACATATATTCCCACCATGCTTTTTTCCTTTCTGTTACTAAAAATTTTCATGCATCTGGGGTTTATTTTCCTTCCTTGAACGTCCCCATCAAAAACCCTTGGGGTTATTTCCCCCGGCCCTGCGTTTCAGAAAATTTTCAGAAAACACAATGAATACTTTTTTTCTTATAGCCGTTTCCCCGTCTAAGCTTTCGGGCCCATCACCCTTTTTAAACTTGGGTTCCCCCTACCATACATCATTTTTTTATTCGGAAAAAATTTATTAGAAAACTGGTTTTTTTTTCCCCTTTTCCCGTCGTGTCACTAAACTTTAAAAGCGGTTTTTCGAATATCAGAAAAAAATGATGGTGAAATATTAAGTGCTACAAAGGCCCCTACAAACCAATCTTTATCAAAAAACCCCTTTCCCGATACTTTTTAATAGATTTGGGTGACATCGCACATCCGGTACTTGTTTGGGAAAAGATAGGGGGGACCCCGCCCCATCCAGATACTTTTTGAATAGATGGGTGACATCCACATCCAGATCTTTTGAAAAGATAGGGTGACATCGCACATCCAGGTAATTGTTGAATAATAGGGTGACATCGCACATCCAGATATTTGAAAATTTGAAAAGGGGGACATCGCACATCCCGGTAAATTGTTTAATAGATAGGGTGACACGCACATCCAGATACTTGTTGAAAAAGATAGGTACTCGAAAATCCCGTACTTGTTGAATAGATAGGGTGACATCGCAAAATCCAGGGAATTGTTTTAAAAGATAGGGTGACATCGCACATCCAGATACTTGTTGATTAGATAGGGGGGACCCTCGGGACATCCAGGTACTTGTTGAATTTGATAGGTGACATCGCACAAACCCGATACTTGTTGAATAATAGGGGGGCATCGCCTCCAGATACCTTGTTGAATAATAGGGTGACATCCGCCCCATCCAGGGAAATTGTTGAAAAGATTGGGGGGGACATCGCACATCCAATATTGTTTTAATAGATAGGGTTTAAATCCCCACATCCAGGTCTTGTTTAATAGATAGGGGGACATCGCACATCCCCCCGATAAATTGTTGAAAAGATAGGGTGACATCGCCCTCCAATACTTTGTTGAATAGATAGGGGGGACTCGCCCCATCCGGGACTGTTGAAAAAGATAGGGTGGGCATTTGAATCCAGGGATTGTTTAGTAATAGGGTGACATTTTGCACAATCCAGGTTTCTTTTGATAGATAGGGGGACATCGCACTCCAGATACTTTTTGAAAAGATAGGGGGACATCGCACATCCGATACATTGGGGGAAAAGAAGGGTGAACCCTCGCACATCCAGAACTTGTTTTAATAGATAGGGTTTACATCGGGACTCCAGGTACTTGTTGAAAAGATAGGGTGACATCGCCCCCTCCAGGGCCCTTTTTGAATAAAAGGGTGGCATCCCCACATCCCGTCCTTTTGGGAAAAGATAGGGTGGGCTCGCACCCAGAAAACTTTTTTTGAGTTTGTAGGGTGACATCGCACTCCGGATACATTGGGGAATGAAAAGGGTGACTCGCACACCGATTATGTTTAAAAGATAGGGTGACAAACGCACATCCAAAGGGACTTGTTGAATAGATATGGTGACATCGCCACCAGATACTTGTTGAATAAAAAGGGGGGACACGCCCTCCAGGGACATGTTGAATAGATAGGGGAAAATCGCACATCCAGATCATGTTGGGGTAGATAGGGGGGCATCGCCATCCAGATACATGTTTAATAGATAAGGTGACATCGCCCATTTTCCGATTCATGGTGAATGATAGGGTGACATGCACATCCCGACACCTGTTTTAAAAGATAGGGGGGACATCGCACCTCCAGTACTTTTTGAATAGATAGGGGGACATCGCCAAAATCCCGATACATGGTGAATAGGTAGGGTGACCGCACTCTAAATGTAAGCGAATTTTTATGGAGGCTATTTTCTCCTGTTTGTTTTATAACCTCGCCAAAATTGTCATCGATCTCCCCCCAAAAGTCCCCCGGTTTAAACTAGTCAGTCAAACTTTCCCCGAAAAAGTGACGACGTTTTAGATACGGCAAACCTTTTTAAAAAAAAAATCCTACCACTTTTGTAAAAGACCAAACCCCCCGACAGGAAAAACCCTTTCTTTTTCAGGGTGCCCTTCCTTTTCTCTTTAATCTCCTCCTCCTTCCTCCCCCAAGATAAAATTTAAAAGTATACCAAATTTTAATGATTAAAAACATGACCGAATATTAGTTTTTTCTTCCCATACAAAAATGGCCTAAACAAAGGATGGAAAAACACAAACAAAAAAAAAGAAAATAAAGACTATAATTTTTGCCTTCACGAGAAAAAAGGGGACTACCGGGGGGGAAAAGGGTTTTCCCAAACTTTTGAACCCCATCCCCTTTTTGTCCCTCTTTCGACCCCGCAGGAGATGGAGACACGCAAGGGGCCTTTCCCCCCCGTGTCTCAGGGGTGACTGTTTCGTGGGTAACGCCCCCGGGGTGACGGGACATGACAGAAGCACACACTGAAAGATATACAGATGAAGAATTTTTAATATAATATAAAATAAAAAAAAATAAATTTTAAAACAGATAAATCAGATAGGGAAATGTCGAGGGGGGCAGGGTCACTATAACGAAAAGGTTTTATATGTTTTTCGCCAAAAAAAATAATGAAAAAGAAATTGGAAAAATATAAATTAAAAAAAATAAGGGCAATGATGATACAATAGCATCAGTCAAAACCCGTAACACCCTTTTCCCCCACCCTTTCCCAAAAACAAAAAACAACAACAATAATGGGTATAATGGGTAAATTTTTTTTTTTGGGGTGCAGAAAAATTAGGAACTCCAAAAAATTTAAATCCAGGAAAAAAAAAAATTTCATTTAAATTAAATGTAACGTTTAAAAAGATAATGCACACGGACGATCTTTCCCGTAAAAACACTTCCCACACCACCCCACACACACACACCCACCCCCCTTCCCCACACAAAACAACCACACAAAATACACACAAAACACACCCACAAAATCCATACACCCAAAAGGGCACAAACACAAGCCCCACCACAAAAACCCCACATACCACCCCACACTCCCCAACACACACACCCCACACCCCCCAAAAACCAATCCCCCCCCACGCACCCCCAAAAACACACACACAAAACCCCCTACACCCACACCCCCCCCAAAACCACCTATACAAGTAAAAATTTGATTTTTAACCCATCTTTGAACCTTTTTAAGTACCAATACAAGGTTTTTGGGGCCCATACAAAGCGCCGCCAAGTCACAAAAAACTAGGGGGAATCGAACCGCTTTACCCAATGCACAGGGGGCCTGCACATTTTCGAAACCCCTTCTCTACCAAAATTTTTCCACCCCTGACGGGCCCATACACATAAACACACGCCCCCCACACCTAAGCCCACACCAACCCTCACCCCACCCACACCCACCCACCACCCTAAACCCCCCCACACATCCACCTACATTCACTCACCCCCCAACACACCAAATACCCATAAACCTAAAAAACCCCACCCATACACACACACCAAAATCCACACATCCATCAACCCCTTTTACAAAAAACATCCCCCACCCCCCCACACACACCACCAAACCCCAAAACCTACCCCCTTTATCCAAAAACAACATTAAAACCCCACCCAACCCCCACACATAAGGGAAAATCCGCAGTGTAAGGGGGTTTGCACGCTCGGGTCACAAAACCCAAAGTCCCCGGGGTTTGATCCCCGGGGGGAAACGAAGACGACGGGGGGTTTTTCTTTAAAACCCAGCCCCTGTTTCCCCCAGCAGTGAATGGGTACCCGGGGGTCGGGGGGGGGTTTTGGGGACCCCCCCCCCGGGGGGCTGGCTTTGGCCAACCCCTTAAACCTAAGGAAGAATATAATAAAAAGTTGATATGGAACGGGGGGGTACAGGTTTTTCCCGGCCTTTTAAAATACAAAAAACCAAAAACTAGATGAAAACACAATCATTTATTGGGTACAACACAAATTCTCCACTTTCTGATCTTAAATTTTCTTTCATTTTTTCATTCCAACATCATTTACGAAAAGAATTACGGGAATGCAAAAAAAATCTGTTTTAAAAACATTTTTTCTGGCAGAAAAGACAGTTTCTCTGCTTTTAACCCATGGTAAAAAATCATGAAAAAAATATACAAAAATTTTAATGCGGAATAAAGCTGTGTTTTTCATTTTGCCAGGGGTTTTTTTTTTTACTTTTTTCCCCTAAATTTAAATGTTTTTAAACCCAAAATGGTGAGTGTCGTGTGGGCAGCATGCATTTTTTTATGAGGCGAGACCGAGAGGGAGCGAGAGAGAGAGAGAGAGAGAAGGGAAAAGAGAGGGGGAGAGAGAAAAAGAGGGGGGAGAGAAAAGAGAGAGAGAGAAGAACGAGAACGAGAACGAGAACGAGAGCGAGAGGAGAGCGAGGGGAGAGAGAGAAGGAGAGGGGAGAGGGGAAGGGGAGGGGGGGGAGAGAGGGAGAGAAAAAAAATGACCAAAAAATCCCGTAAGATAAACAGAAAGGAAAAAAAAAGAAGCAAAAAAGCAATGCAAAAAGAGATAAGAAAAAAATACTTTTGATCCCCTTTAGCACTTTTCAAGTACCAAAAACAAAAGGTTTATTGCTAAAACAAAGCGCCACCACGCCAGGACGAAACCCGGTGGGCTCGAAAAAAAAACCCCTGACCGAATGCCAGGGTGCAAAAAGAGAGACCCGACAGACAAAACATACTACTTTTAGAGTTAAAAGAAAAAATACGACCCATTTATAAAAACGCTATAAATAAAAATAACAGGAATTAATATCAACCCAAAAATTTCTAAGATCTTCCCTTCTGCGGTTTTGTTTTTTTCTTTTTTCTTTCCCCTTTTTTCTCTCTTTTTCTCTCTTCTCCCCTCTCTCTCTCTCTCTCCTCTTCTCTCTTCTCCCTCCTCCCCCTCTCTCTCCTCTCTCTCTTTTCTCCTCTCTCTCTCAGCTATATTCTTTTATTATCCTTTTTTCAAACAGCCAATAAACTTTACCAAACCCCACCACCACCACCACCCCCAACTCATCAAATAACATTCCGAAGCAAGGGGGGGCTTTTTCCACTACCTTGTTTGGCCAACACCATTAGCACAAAACAAATTCCCCTATTCCCCAACCCAAAAAAGATCCCCATTTCCACCCCAAACGCATTGTTCCACCGTTGCTACTTTCCCTCTGATTAGCGCCTTGCACGAAAAAGAAAAGAATGACTTACTCCTCACTCTCCTTTGCTTCTTCACAAATTTCCTGACAAAATTTTCAGTTTTTTTTGATCAAAACTTTTTAGAAAAAGGACCAATCCGAGTTAATGGGAAAAAGTTTAGGAGGAGGGGGGAGGGGGAGGGGGGGGAGGAGGACCCCCTTTTAGGAGGAAGGGGGAGGGGAGGGGAGAGTGAAGAAAATAGAATTTTCCCCGGAGAGGGGAATGCCCCGCAGGAAGGTTTTGGTTTCCCGCAGAGGGGGGAAAAAAAATTTTAAACGCCTTTGGGGAGTGGGTCAGGTCGCCCGGGTTTGGGGGAGTGGTGAGAGTACAGCTGTTTTTGGGGGGCGTGAGGGAAACCCGTTGATAGGGGGTGTGTGGGAAGGGGGTGTGGTCTAGTGGAGGGGGGAAGAGCAAAAAGGATAGGGGGGTTTTGGTCCCGCGAGAGAAAAAGATAATGGGTTTGGAGTGTGGTGGTTTTAGAAAAGGGGAAAAAGGGTGAGAAAAAGGTTTTTCTGAAAGAGTGTGGGGAAGGGGTGTGGTCTTGGGGAGATGGGTGGAGGGAGGGGTTAAGGGTAGGGGGATGTTTGGGCTGCGGGGAGAAAAAAAGGATGGTAGTGAATTTGAGGAGGGAAGGAAAGGGAAAGGAAAAACAGGGGGGAAAGGGAAAGGGAAAGGGAAAGGGAAAGGGAAAGGGAAAGGGAAAGGGGGGCAGGAAGAGGGAAGGGAAAAGGGGGTTTTAAGGGAAGGGAGAAGGGAGGAAAGGGAAGAAAGGGGGGAAAGGGAGGGGGAAAAGGGAGGGGAAAAGGGGGGAAAAAGGGATTTTTTAAGGGAAAAAAATTTTTGGGAAGAAGGGAAAAGGAAGGAAAAAGGGAAGGAAGGGGTTTTGGGAAAAAAGGGGAAAGGGAAAGGGGAAAAAGGAAAAAAAGGGAAAAGGGGGAAGGGGGGAAGGGAAGAAGGGGGGAAGGAAAAAGGAAGGGGGAGTTTTGTGGAGGTAATGGAAAAACCCCGCAAGGGAGACAGGGAAAGGGGTTTACTGTGGGGAAAAAGTTAAAATGGGAAAAGGGGGAGGCGATGGGAAAGGAAAAAGGGGAAAAAAGGACAAGGGGGCAAACCATAACTGTAAAAAACCCTTTAGCCCAGTGTGGGGGTGGTGGGGGGCGTGGGTGGTGGGCGGGGTGGTGGTGGGCCCCTGGGGGGGGGTGGGCGTGGTGGGTGGGGGGGGGGGGGTTTGGGAGTGGTGGGTGGGTTTATAGTTGGTTTGGGGGGATGGGGGGCAGGATTAAAAATTTTTCTGCCGTTACGAAGGGGGGCAGGGAAAGACGGGAAAGGGGGGGTGTGGGGACGAACCCTGAAGGCTGACGGAAAAACCCACACGGGAAAAAAAATGAAACAAAAATTTTTTACATACATAAAGAAAAACCCAAAACCTTTTTACGATTTTTTTTGTTTTCTTTTGCCATATAAAAAAAAGTAGAAAAAATTGTTCAACACACCCCACACCCCACAACCCCCCCCACACACAGACAAACCCCAAAAAAACCCCACCACACACCAAAACACACACACACAAACACACACACACAGACACACACACACAGACACACACACAGACACCCACACCCCCAAAACCACACACACACACCACACACAACACACACACACACACCACACACACACACACAAACACACACAAAACACCAAAAAAGGGCGTGTTGCAACAGGGAAATAAAAATTGGGGGTGTAAAAGCTATAAAAAAGTTTTCCCTTCCCGGGCTGGGGAAACGCTTTAAAAGAGGATTTGGCGAGTGAAGCCCCGGGGAAAAGGCCCACCTAAATGGTTCCCCTTTATTATGGGACAGATTGGAAATCGCCCCCTTCTGCCCCTTTTCTCTAGGGACCGCCAAGGGGGGGGGAGGGACGGGGGGGGCGTTAAAGGGACAACAAAACCCCCCCCCCCCTGCTTTTTTAACCCCCCCGTGAGCTAACCCCCCACAACCAACATTTTTGTTCCCTGAATTTAATTTTCTCCCGGAAAACCCCGGGGGGCATGCATGTTTTTTGTAATCGAAACACCAAAAAACATTTATGAAAAATTTTTCCTTTACATTGTACCCTAAATTTTTTTATCCTTTAAAAAAAAACCCAAAAATTATGGGCCCCCAGTAAAATTTTTTTGCCCCCGGTTGAGTATTTTTCAGTTTAATGTTTTGGGCCTCCGGGCAGGGACGTCAGAGGAAAATTGGAAAAAAAAGTTCCAGATTTCATTAAAAAAAAAGGGTTTTACCCACCAAAAACCTGAAAAATTGAATTTTGACCTTTGAAAAATAGATTCCCCTTTGCCTTTTTCGGGGGACTTTGAACTATAAAACACACATAAAGATCTGATTAATTCGGACAGAAAATTTTTAGTCCCCATAGGCCCGTCAGCGTTTTCTTCTGGGGCTTATGCCAAATTTTGGCCCCGGAAATCCTTATAAAAACTCCCGAAACCGAAATGGAAATATCGAACCCTTTTAAAAAAATTTTTATGAAAAAAACCTTTTTAAAACCCGCTTAGGGAAAAAAGTGCCAGAAGAGGAGAGGAGAAAAAGAAGAGGGGATAGGGGGAGGAGAGGGGAGAAAGAGAGATAAAAGGGGAGAGAAAAGGAAGAGAAAAAGGAAAAAGGAGAGAAAAGAGAGAGAGAGAGAGGAGAAAAAAAAAAAAAAGAGAGAAAGAGAGAGAGAAAAGAGCCCGAGACAAAAGAAAAGAGGAGAGGGGAGAGAGAGAGAGAAAAGAGGGGGAAGGGGAGAGGGGGGAGAGGGTAGAGAGAGAAGAGAGGAGAAAAGAGATGGGGGAAAAAAATAATAAAAAAATTAGGAGGGGGGCCTTTAGTAGAGCGCATACCTCCGCCCCCAATTTGTTTATCAATTGGGGTTTCTATGGCAAAAAAGTTTTTTGATTTTATATATTTTATTTTATATATATATATATGATATAAATATTTTATATATATATATATATTAAAATATACTAGCCGCAAAAGCCGCCCTCCGGGGGACTTTTTGGCCAGCTCCCGCGGAGGGCTATTGGTGGGGGGCCTTCGGCCCACCACCTGTGTTTGGTGGGCCGAAGGCCCACCAAACACGGACTCTCCAGATAGCCCCTTCTAACTTTCCTGAAATCATGGATGTAGAAATGTATGTATTACCCCACCCATTCACTCACCCATTACCCATCACCCCCCACCCATTCACTCACCCATACCCATCACCCCCCACCCATTCACTCACCCATTACCCATCACCACACACCCCTTCACTCACCCATTACCCATCACCCCCACCTATTCCCTCACCCATCACCCATCACCCCCAACCCATCACCCCCCACCATTCACTCACCCATCACCCCACACCCATTACCCATCCCCCACCCATTCACTCACCCATTACCCATCACCCTACATCAAGGTTTCCTCAATTCTCGCAACCCACTTTTTTTTCACAATTATCGCTAATAGGCTGCTAAAAAAAAAAAAAAAAGTGATCGGATCATCTCATAATTGGACTTAAAACCTTCCCCTGGTCAACCCGGTTCCAAAAATGTTTCATATGAGGTGATTGCGCCACGGGGGCGGAACCTATACCAGACACACACACACACACACACACACAGACAGACAGACAGACAGACACACTTTCGCTTATATTTACCATTACCCATCACCCCCACCTATTCCCTCACCCATCACCCATCACCCCCAACCCATCACCCCCCACCCCTTCACTCACCCATCACCCACACCCATTACCCATCACCCCACCCATTCACTCACCCATTACCCATCCATCACCCTACATCAAGGTTTCCTCAATTCTCGCAACCCACTTTTTTTTCACAATTATCGCTAATAGGCTGCTAAAAAAAAAAAAAAAGTGATCGGATCATCTCATAATTGGGCTTAAAACCTTCCCCTGGTCAACCCGGTTCCAAAAATGTTTCATATGAGGTGATTGCGCCACGGGGGGCGGAACCTATACCAGACACACACACACACACACACCCCACAGACAGACAGACAGACAGACACACTTTCGCTTATATTTACCATTACCCATCACCCCCCACCTATTCCCTCACCCATCACCCATCACTCCCAACCCATCACCCCCCACCCATTCACTCAACCATCACCCCACACCCATTACCCATCACCCACCCATTCACTCACCCATTACCCATCACCCTACATCAAGGTTTCCTTAATTCTCGCAACCCACTTTTTTTTCACAATTATCGCTAATAGGCTGCTAAAAAAAAAAAAAAAAAGTGATCGGATAATCTCAAAAAATGGGCTTAAAACCTTCCCCTGGTCAACCCGGTTCCAAAAATGTTTCATATGAGGTGATTGCGCCACAGGGGGCGGAACCTATACCAGACACACACACACACACACACACACACACACACACACACACACACACAGACAGACAGACAGACAGACACACTTTCGCTTATATTTACCATTACCCATCACTCCCCACCTATTCCCTCACCCATCACCCATCACCCCCAACCCATCACCCCCCCCCCTTCATTCACCCATCACCCCACACCCATTACCCATCACCCCACCCATTCACTCACCCATTACCCATCACCCTACATCAAGGTTTCCTCAATTCTCGCAACCCACTTTTTTTTTCACAATTATCGCTAATAGGCTGCTCAAAAAAAAGAGAAAAAAAAAAAGTGATCGAATCATCTCATAAGTGGGCTTATGACCTTCCCCTGGTCAACCCGGTTCCAAAAAT
>JACEEZ010018784.1:221615-254713 GCA_016584305.1 Chionoecetes opilio
CTAAAAAATAACATATACATGGTGAAATATAGTTACATGGAAGAATGTAGATTACTTACATAATAAGACATAATACATATATACATAACAGCATAGTGTATAAATAATTATGATATTTGAAAATTCTTAGCAAAGGCCACCTTGAAGAGCGTAAGTAGTTAAGGCTTTTTTGAAACTCGTGAGTGACGGGAGTTCTTTTATATTAGTAGGGAGCTTGTTCCATGCTCTCGGTCCACTTACTAATAAAGAACGGGCACCATTGTCTGTGTTCACTCTTGGGACAAATAGGTTTCGATTTTGTCTTGTTATGCAGTCATTTATCTGTGTTACAAATGGTAAGTTCAATAGCCACTCAGGATAATACTTATGGGTCACTTTATACACCATCATGCATTGATCAAATTTCACTTTTTCTTTCATCTTTATCCACTTAAGTTCTTGTATCACAGGAGTCGCACGGTCGCGTCTTTTGTAACCCCCAGCAGCCACTTTGGCAGCGAAGTTTTGCAGTTTTTGTACTTGCTGTATGAGGGTTTCATTGGTGTTGCCCCATATCTTGAGTCCGTAATTAATTAGACTTAACACTAGTGTATGTATAACAATCACTCTGGTGTCCTTGTCAAATAAGTCTTTCACTCTATTTATGAACATTAATACTCCTGTTACTTTCTTAGTGAGTTGGTGTACGTGTGTGTCGAAGGTCATGTATCTGTCAAAGTAAACACCCAATATTTTGACATGCTTGGTTATTGTTATATTATTACCGTTAAAGTTGATGGTCATATCGTCTGGAATGTTCGATAACAATTGCCGTGTTCCAATAAATATAAATTGAGTCTTTTTAGAATTTAACATAAGACCACTTTTTAGGAAGTAAGTCTTGGCATTCGACAGCGTTACTTTAGCTCTGGTGATTAGTTGGTCTACGTTATTGATATTGCCACTGTGGATAAACTGTGTATCGTCTGCATATGAAACTAAAACACAAATCGTTACGTACTCCGAGATATAAATTAAAAAAAATATAGAAAAAAGGAATAGGGCCAAGGATAGAGCCTTGTGGGACCATATGTTACTATAGATTTGGATGATATGTTTTGTTTAGGGATGGAAAGGGAGAGAGGGGAGAGGAGGAAAGAGAGAGAGAGGAGAGAGGGGAAAAGAGAGAGAGAGAGAGAGAGGAGGAGAGAGAGAGAGAGAGAGAGAGAGGGGAAGAGAGAGAGAGAGAGAGAGGAGGGGAGGAGAGAAGAGGGGAGAGAGAGAGAGAGAGAGAGAGGGGAAGAGAGAGAGAGAGGAGGGGAAAAGAGGAGAGAGAGAGAGAGAGAGATAAATACTGTTTCACAAGGAGCGTTACTTTTTTTCCAGTAAGGCGGTGCTTAATATAGCTATAGAGAAACGAGTTTTTTGGGGAAAGAAGTAACAATGACGGGGAGAATAACAGGGAGAAAAATGTGTTCTCGCGAAGGACAATGAGAAAAGTTACTACAAGATAAAAAGAAAGTGTTGGAGTGAGAGAGGAATGTGTCAGTGTCAAGGTAGGAGGGAGAGGCGTAAGGGATGTGTGTGTAGGGTGGGAGGGACGAGTCCGTATTAATTAAGACAAGACGCGAGAAGGTGGCGTGAAAAGGTAACAAGAACGTGAGACTGTGGCGTGAAAAGGTAACAAGAACGCGAGACTGTGCCGTGAATAGGTAACAAGAACGCGAGACTGTGGGTGAAAAGGTAACAAGAACGCGAGACTGTGGCGTGAATGGGTAACAAGAACGCGAAAACTGTGGCGTGAATAGGTAACAAGAACGCGGAAAGACTGGCGTGAATAGGTAACAAGAACGCGAGACTGTGGCGTGAATAGGTAACAAGAACGCGAGACTGGCGTGAATAGGTAACAAGAACGCGAGACAGGGGGCGGGGAATAGGTAACAAGAACGCGAGACGGTGGCGTGAATAGGTAACAAGAACGCGAGCTGTGGCGTGAATAGGTAACAAAAACGCGAGACTGTGGCGTGAATAGGTAACAAAAAACGCGAGAGACTGGCGTAAATAGGTAACAAGAACGCGAAAACGGTGGCGTGAATAGGTAAAAAGAAACGCGAGACTGTGGGCGTGAATAGGTAACAAGAACGCGAAAACCTGGCGTGAATAGGTAACAAGAACGCGAGACTGTGGCGTGAATAGGTAACAAGAACGCGAGACGGTGGCGTGAATAGGTAACAAGAACGCGAGACGGTGGCGTGAATAGGTAACAAGAACGCGAGACTGTGGCGTGAATAGGTAACAAGAACGCGAGACGGGGGCGTGAATAGGTAACAAGAACGCGAGACGGGGGCGTGAATAGGTAACAAGAACGCGAGACGGGGGCGTGAATAGGTAACAAGAACGCGAGACTGTGGCGTGAATAGGTAACAAGAACGCGAGACGGAGAGTGAAAATAGGTAACAAGAACGCGGGACGTGGCGTGAATGGGTAACAAGAACGCGAGACTGTGGCGTGAATAGGTAACAAGAACGCAAAGACTGTGGCGTGAACAGGTAACAAGAACGCGGGGACTGGCGTGAATAGGTAACAAGAACGCGAGACTGTGGCGTGAATAGGTAACAAGAACGCGAGACGGTGGCGTGAATAGGTAACTAGAACGCGAGACTGTGGCGTGAATAGGTAACAAGAACGCGAGACGGTGGCGTGAATAGGTAACAAGAACGCGAGACGGTGGCGTGAATAGGTAACAAGAACGCGAGACGGAGACGTGAATAGGTAACAAGAACGCGGGACGGTGGCGTGAATAGGTAACAAGAACGCGAGACGGGGGCGTGAATAGGTAACAAGAACGCGAGACTGTGGCGTGAATAGGTAACAAGAACGCAAGACGGGGCGTGTAAAACAGGTAACTAGAACGCGGGGACTGTGGCGTGAAAATAGGTAACAAGAACGCGAGACGGTGGCGTGAATAGGTAACAAGAACGCGAGACTGTGGCGTGAATAGGTAACAAGAACGCGAGACTGTGGCGTGAATAGGTAACAAGAACGCGGGACGGTGGCGTGAATAGGTAACAAGAACGCGGACGGTGGCGTGAATAGGTAACAAGAACGCGAGACGGTGACGTGAATAGGTAACAAGAACGCGAGACTGTGGCGTGAACAGGTAACAAGAACGCGGGACGGGGGCGTGAACAGGTAACAAGAACGGTTACTCCAAGATTAACTGAATATTGATCTACTAAACTAAACAAACCTTAAACCTAACCTAACCTTACATAACCTAACCAAACCTAACCTCACTAACTACGTAACTAAATTAACTGACTATAGAGTGTATCAAAAGTCAATTGATCTTGGGTACCTAACTGTTCTTAAACTAACTATCCATCTATCTAACTCACTAACTGACTAACTAACAATAAACTACCTAACTAACTAACTGACTCAATTAACTGACTAAAGAGTGTACTAAAAGTCAATTGATCTACGGTAACTCACTAGATAACTAACAAACCTAACTTAACCCAACCTAACTAACTAATTAACCTAACTTAACAAACTAACTAAATTAATTGACTAAAGAGTGTATTATTGAAAGGCAATCTTGGTTAAACTCACTGTTCTTGAATTCGTCATTGGGATCTGTCTCCTCTTGTGCCGCCTCGCCCTCCTCCTCGAAGAGCTCCTGGGTGGCGGCGGCGGTGATGATGGTGATGGTGATGGTGAACACGAGGCGCATCCACGGTCTGATCACCACCATCATCACTATATCGAAGATGCGATCAGGGTATCAGAGGCCTTTCACTCTCACCCTTTCTCTCTTTCTTAAACACGACACGACACGACACGACACTCAGGTGACAGGTAAGGCACGAGGAACAAGGTCACCAGTCGCCTTAGAAGACGTGATCAAGACGTGGCACATTTACACGACAGACTGTTATAATTTTTTTCACTTCAGGACTTCAGGAAAACTTTTCAGCTCGATCGAGCGAGCGATAAGGGAAAAATAATAACCTTAAAAGTTCTGCTAGTTAAGAATAGTCAGTAACCGTGGATCCCATTCACTTAAAGACTCCATTTCGCTGTGATGGCTATGTGGTTTTCCATGCATAGAGGAATATTGCGTCACTGCGTGGAGGCGAGTCACCCGAGCACAACACACACACCCGCGCCCTCGAGCAGCGCGTCCTCACTCAACCACGGCAGAGGGAGAACTGGGTGCAGGGTTGCCAATCTACTTTTACCAATAGTACCACTACCAAGTCAGGCTACTGAAAAGTACCAGATCAACACAAAACGTACCAAAACTTACGAAATTCAAATTACATACTCGATTTATTTAGAATTGCATTTCCCCCTCCGCTTGGGACTCTTCCGTAGTTGACGATGACCACTTCTTATCCCTGTTATCCACTAGTTGCTGGGAGGGTTGCCAAGATGTACATTTCACACCAAGTAACAGATATTCACGGTGAATTAATCCATTCAGGGTGTCCGTCTTGAGTCGAGATTGGTTTTTTGTCATTATATTTGTCACCAGAGAGAAGATCCTCTCTTAGTAGGGTCACTTAGGGCGATTCGCTTCACATTAGGTGAAGGAAGTATTTTGAGGGTCTTATCCTAAGCATTTTGTGCCGCTGAATCCGAAAATCGTAGTTGGGTCACTCGTTAGCGGTAAGTTTTCGCGCAATTTGCAATTTGGCAATTTGGCAATAAAATTGGCAATTACAAATTGCAGAATGAGAACCAGACGGGCGTAGAGACCTCGTTTTGGACTCAAATTGAAGCTTATTAAAGAAATGCATAAAAAGTTTAAAAAAGTACTCCGTGGTTGTATCTGTTCGCATTACTGAACTATAATGGAAATTAGAGATAAGTGGAAAAAAAAAAAAAGGAAAAAAATATATAAGGAATAATTTTGGCCTTAATTTCACATCAAAAGTCATGAAATGTTTCTGGCTGTATCTGTTCTCATAAAGGCACTAACCGTCTGATTAATAGAAAATGGTAACTTTTCTCGACTGTCCCCTCATGGTCGTATTTTATGACATACGGTAATGAAATTTCGCAATATAAATGTAAAATTTCATTGGCTATAATTTTAGAAATTAGCTATAAACCCGTAAATAAAATAAATTCATTTATTATATCGCACATTTTCCTTCCCAGGTCTCGCAATGAAATCGTGTGTCATTTGCGGTGCAAACTAACGGAGATGTGGTCCTTCGACCTCGGACGCCCCAAAGGAGGATGTTCGGAGTATGCTGGCCAAGTGGGCTTCGAAAGGCGAATTCGTAGAGGCCCACAGGAGGTCCTCTAGAAAGGGACGATTGGTCGTGGCACCGACAGTGCATTGCTAAAATCCAGCCCCACAAATTCGCGAGAGGCAGTACGGAGATGAGCAACAGGACCTTGCGGCGGAGGCCGCCCACCCCGGACCTTCAAGGTAAAGAAGAATTTTTTTTTTTTTTTTTTCGAAAAAATCTTTCGACATGAAAAATATTGCTTGATTATGGTCTAGTGATTCAAGGATAGGGAAACGCTAAGTGCGTGGCACTGATTTCCGGATAAAAAACGTCGCAGATGATGATAAAATCTAACTCGCAGTGCGAGGAGTGGAAAGCCGGTGGGCCGCTTGGCCGCGAGGGCTTTTAAGCTAATAAACATTTCTTTGAATACTTTTTAAATTGATGTTTCGAGAAATATCTTATTTGCTTATAATTATTTTCATGCATAGGATTCCTGAAAAGTATATTCCCATTGGTAGTTTTCCATTACATTCCCGACTAAATAATAAAAGCTTTTTATCACATCTCTACTTCTAGGCCTGCCACCCCCGCCGCCCTCGAGTCCCCCCGCCCGCGCCAGCGCTCCTATTCCCCGGAAGGAATGCTTCTTCTGCGGTGATGGAAACAAGCCAAATGAAGTCCTGCACCGGTGTGAGCACGACCTGGAGTGCCAATCGAATCATTGAGGCGGTCCAAATGGAACGAATTCTGAGTGGAAAAATCCAGCTTTCCTCCCGACCTCGACGTCTGGTTGCCACGTGAGCCTGCGTGCTCCCCTCCNTTTTTCAGCTATCATATGGCTATCTATATTCCAAAATTTCTTGAATATGTATGAGTATTTCACGTGATTTCATTGACCATTTATGTGTAATAATTTTCTGAGGGAATCACGTGATTTCTGCATTCACTTTACAATGAATTGGGTACTAGTCCACGTGGAAAAGACATGGAAATTTGGTGAATACAAGTGTACACAAGATTTCACCAGATTTCCATGTATAATACACATGGAATTCATGAGCTGTGCCCACTGGCTATCGGTTATATATTTTTATATATTTCCGGGCTTATGTTATTCCGTAGTGTTTACCGGATACATCTTACGTTATCCACATAATATACTATCAGTACAAAACTAGTTGCCATTTTTCCCGCAAAAACCCTGCGCTCCCCGAGGGGTCCCCAGGTTTTGTTATGAAGGGGGGGATAACTGCAAATATGGCTTTTCCGACGTTTTTAATGTGACCATCAGTCTTAACACATCATAATACATGGGAAAAGAGTAATTATGACCTCATACTCAATTACTGGTTGAAAGTGCAAATGTACTCAATTTTTCACGTCCGCGAATGTTCCTATTTTCGGCGACAGTTCCAATTATTGATCTTGATATTACAGGACCCAATATTTACATGTAATCATCTTTTACCCGTGTTTCTGCATTTAGAGATTAAATACCATCAATAGCTTGCAATGCTTAATAGTAAGGTTAGGTGACAAATGTCAAGGTTAGGTTAGTGAATGAATGAAATGTTATCCCTATTTGTATAAGACATAACACTTGAATACTTCTCCCCAAATCAGGAGTACGAGGGGCGCAGGATCGCAGACCAATCAGCTTTAATCCGTAACAGGCAATGAATCTCCCGGATCCCCATAGAGCAGATTGGCCTGTGACCCAAATTCCTCTGAAGATGCCCACGGGCCAAAACTATTTCGGAATAAAGTACTTTTTTCTTAGGCCATTTTTCCCCTTTATCCTTCACTATGATTCCACTGCGACACAAGTGCCTCCCCAACCTCATTCACTTATTTCTGTGTGCAGTCCTTCCCTAAGATGAGTTACTTCCTCCTCAGGGAATTTGGGGAAATGGTAACTTTATAAAGTGAACACTCTGTTATCAGGGGCAGACTCTGGAAATCCTATCAATGTAAGTAAACTTATTTTACTGTCACATGTGGTCATCAAAATGTCTCTCATGAACGCCGGGGGTTATTATAATGGACGAGAACTGCGCGGTCGCTACCGCCGTCAGCACAGACCTTACAGGGCCCTTTAAAAATTACTTTTTCTCTTATTATCGGCTTTCCCTATATTGTGCAGTAGTTATTCACTTCCGGAAACCAAACTATAACTTATTTTTTATATAATCATTGCTGAGTTAGGTTACGTTTAGTTTTGGTTAGGTTATGTTAAGGTTTGGTTTAGGTTATATTAGGCTTAGGGTAGTTTTGGTTAGGTTTTGGTGAGCTATTTAGGTTTAAAATAAACTAATTTGATGGTGCGCGATTGCCCGAGTGGTTGGCGGCGCCAACTTCTGCGGAATATTTCCCATTAAAATACCTCCATCAGAAAAAGCACTACTTTTAGGCAAGGAAAAACTAGTCAGTGTCTCAGAAAATGAACGCGCAGTCCTCATCCATTTTTACCACGCCGTGTGCTGCCATGGTATGTCCCCTACCGAAAAACATACATAGAAATGCTTCTTTCTGTATCTTTTTATATATTTCGGTATGTTTTCAGGATTATTTCGGTATATTTCGGTATTAGAGACCGCTGCCATGCTGAAGTCTTATCAGCTGGATGAGGGAAAAGCATTTGTTTACATATGGCGCCGGACAAAAGGCTTCCGCTGGGTGACTGCCAACTCAAGTTCAAGTTTTAGGTCGTACTCAACCGTACTCGCGACACACACCTCAGAACCAAGAATGGACCATAATGATTTCTTCATACCAACATCATTTTGGTATGAAATACCTCGCGAGTAGCCCCCTTAGTCTAGGAAGCCAGGAACGAAAGGAGGTGCGGGAGGAATTTGGATCACGAGCGAGTCAGGTCCACGCCAGGTGTTGGCTTGACCTTTAGGGGTAATTAGTCAGGTGTGCGGCCCCAACCTGGGGCCACCACAATACTATCGAAAGAGGTCACAAGAAGAAGAAGACCGGCCTATTACTCGGAAGGAATAATGAATATCTAGAATACAAGGAAGTACAAGACACCGGTGTGTTACCCGCGTGTATGTGGAGGTGGAAACAAGTGTTGAAGCGAGTGGGCACTCAGCCACGGAGGTGACACAGGGGATGAAGGAATGATGGAATAAGCTAGAGAATAGAAATAAGTAGCTACAACACATCGGCCGCGTATATACGTAGAAGGAACAAGTGCTGGAGGTTATAAGCGAAGGAGGTGGTACAGGGAATTGTGAAATGAAGGAATAATGGAATAACCAACTTTTTGAGAAGGACGACGAAGCTGAAAGTTCATGCGGAATGAGATTGGAGGTAGATGGAAATAACCTTGAAAATGCAGGCCGCGGCTGCCTTGTGATTGGCTGACACTTTTATTTTGACAATTATGATTCGCTGGCGAGGCTGTGAAGTCATTGTAGTCGCTCAGCCACTCAGCTTTGAACAACCATGTACCGCCACTGCCATGTCTCGTCTGTGAATACCCGTTAACACAGGGGTGTAGAAATAGAGGGAAATATATATATAATATATATATATATATATATATATATATATATATATATATATATATATATATATATATATATATATATATATATATATATATATATATATATATATATATATAAGGCGTATTTTGTGCGTCCCCTTGGAAGTAAAATTTTACTTATTTAAGCTCCGCTCACTTATTTTTTACTCCTTTGCGTGTACAGAAAACTGAGCAGAGACACTCCCGGCACCAAATTTTACTCTTTTCCTGTAAAAATATACAGTCGTGGGTGTGGGTGGTGGTTTCAAGAGCCTGGCCAATCAGATCGTGCGCATGAGAAAATCTTATCAGACCTCCTCCCGTAAATGTTTCTGTTTTCCTTTAATTCTCACCCAATTCAACATGCATTACATGCGCACGACATGCAAAGGATACTGTATTTAATTAGGAGTAGAGTAGGTGACTCTTAACAGGTAAAAAGTCACAAATATTAAAATTCTCCAGCGACATCTGGGAACAATTTTTGCAATCCCGCCAATCTTTCAATGCGTCCGAATTTTTGTTAAGACTTGTGGCAAGCACGATAAAACTTGTAATTTGGCCATAATACACTAAAATAATAAACAATCTCTTTAGTAATAGTTATAATTACTTTAAAAATGCAATGTAACTGGTACATTTGTCATAACTTACATAGGAATGTCACCCAAAAAATGTACATAATGGATATACGAACACCACAGTCCTCCAGAGAGGCGAGGTGAGGTGCTCTGAGGTGCTCTCAGGGTTCCTCATGCGTTCGCCGATTTCGGCAGCTGGCGGCCCTCTACGCATGGCTGTAGCTCCGAAACTAACCACAGGATTTTCTTGAAAATAACCTCATTGTGATTCCCACACAAAGTTACGTAGCCTGTAAGCTAAACCAAACCCTTACCTAACCTAACCTAACGTTTTTCTAACCTAACCTAACCTATAGCGGTCTGCCGAAAAGGGCGAACGCCTGGAGATTTGAGGCAGGAGCAGAAAAGAGAAAAGAGGAGAAGAGAAAAAAAGGGAAGAGAAAGAAGGAAAGAAATGGAAAAAGAAAGGAAAGGGAAGGGAAAGGAAGAAAATAGAAGAAAGGAAAAGTGATAAATGTAAATGATAAATTGTTGCTGTCTTCCATGATGGCAACATGATGTACCATGATTCCGTACGTCTTCGAATTACAGTTTGGTAATTTTTTTAAGGTTGTGAGAGCGAGGTCTGTCTGGCTCTCCCAGTGAATGTACGATACATTTTCCTTCGGCTCCGTCTGTAGAAGCGTCTGGCAGCGCTACAATCGTATTTTGTGATGGCAAGCAGGGGCGGAGCTTAAATAAGTATAATTTTACTTCCAAGGGGACGCACAAAATACGCCTATATATATATATATATATATATATATATATATATATATATATATATATATATATATATATATATATATATATATATATATATATATATATATATATATATATATATATATATATATATATATATATATATATATATATATATATATTTTCTTAGTTGGTAATACATCTTGATATTTCAGGTGACAAGAATGACGAGTGTCTTTGTCACCCTGAAATATCAAGATATATATATATATATATATATATATATATATATATATATATATATATATATATATATATATATATATATATAGGCGTATTTTGTAGTGTCCTTCCGGAGTAAAATTATACTTATTTAAGCTCCGCCCCTGCTTGCCATCACAAAATACGATTGTAGCGCTGCCAAAGCTCTTTCTTGATGTTGCCGAGAGTAAAAGTGTCGTACACTTCATTACCTCTTGCAGAGGCTCAAGGAATATCGTTAAGGTTGACATTATTGAAGGCACAGCAAAGAGTAGTAGCGTGATTGTCTGTATTACACATCGATATCTAATTGTTTTGAGCTCTTAGAATGGCCTAGCATTGTTTTCTAACTCTATAGATGGACTTGATATTAAACTGAAATGTTTAGGGCGCTATGAAACTGTTATTTGAATATCTATTTGCTACACAGCCATTTCACGATGTGCGTCGAGGATGTTTAATGCTTTCATGGACCTGTACGTATGTAGGCTACGTGTACCTACATCTACGTTTCACCAATTAGAGAGAACTGCAACTCCGAAATGCCAGTGGTCGCTGGTAGTTTTAACTCACAATTTGGTGAAAAGTTGGTCAACTTGAAAGAAAAATATGGGCTTATTCCACTGTACTTAAAACACACAAGTATAATATTAAGAACGATTTTCTTCTATATGTATATTGTATAGAAGCCTGATTCTGTAAAACATTGTATATAACCAAATAACCAAGTAGGTTATAGTTGAGGAGGCGAGATAAATGCTACTCTATGATATTATATAGTCAATAACGAATGTTTAGAAGTTATCTATACCTAGGCAGTCATATTTTCCTGTTATTATTGTGTATCAATCAGATAGAAAGCCTAGAAGTGCAATGAGTCGACGCGTGAAGTGGCAATGTTTTGATTCAATCTCCCCGCCACAATCTCCCCGCCCACCACTCCCCGCCGCGGCACGTCGCCTCCACAATTATAACCTACATTGTCGCAGCAACAAGCCGATTTCGGCATTCTTTATTCTTCGTTTTTCCAAGGCATTGCTTATTGTATTTTGACAAGCGTTTGCCAGACGCAGCAGTACTGTCTTAGAAAACAGTGTGAACATCGCCCAAATTTTACATGCCACAATATACATGTAAAAAATCTATTAAGCTTTGCTACTCGAGGCGAGTAATTTGCATTAAATTGCTATTATAGAACGTTCCATCGTAATGCATGTCATCCATATAATTAGTAGAACAACAGAAGAACTATATTTTTTGGTATTCAGATGCGGTGCATCAATATTTATCGCGAAATTAATTTATGAAAAATATTAGTCGCGGAGCCAAAACACAGTAGACCAACCTTTGAGTTAAAACTGCCAGCGACCACTGGCATTTCTCGAGTTGCAGTTCTCTCTAATTATTCTTTGCCTAAACCTAGATGAATGCTGGTTGTGATTCATCCTCCAGTGCATCTCCCCCGTTTAACATCCATGGGCGGGTGTGTGGTGGGCGGGTGTGTGATGGACGTGTGGTGGGTGGGTGTGTGGTGGGCGGATGGGTGATGGGCGTGTGGTGGGTGGGTGTGTGGTGGGCGGATGGGTGATGGGCGTGTGGTGGGTGGGTGTGTGGTGGGCGGATGGTGATGGGCGTGTGGTGGGTGGGTGTGTGGTGGGCGGATGGGTGATGGGCGTGTGGTGGGTGGGTGTGTGATGGGTGTGTGGTGGGCGGGTGGTGGTGGGCGGGTGGGTGCCTGGGTGGTGGTGGGTGTGTGGTGGCCCGTGGGTAGAGACCTCCTTACCGTTGTTGGCGCTGAATCAGACTGATGAAATGTTCGTATTCGTGCCCTGCGATAGGTTCTCTAAAAGGCTTTCTTTTTGTGGGATATAACATATATACCAAATTTATACATTTCTATTGCAAATGTAATATCACTCATGAATATATTTAAGTATTTGACTATACTATAGCAATAATACACCAGTTTTGGTGCTAAGCCAGCAAGCATCAACGAAGATTCGGACACATTGAAAAATTCGAGGGATTGGGAAATTTGTTCCCAGACGTCGCTGGAGAATTTTAATATTTGTGACTTCTTACCTGTTAAGAGTCACCTACTCTACTCCTTACTACTCCTTACCTACTATTAATTAAATACAGTATCCTTTGCATGTCGTGCGCATGTAATGAATGTTGAATTGGATGAGAATTAAAGGAAAAGAGAAACATTACGGGAGGAGTTTTGATAAGATTTTCTCATGCGCGCGATCTGATTGGCCAGGCTCTTGAAACCACCACCCACACCCACGACTGTATAATTTTACAGGAAAAGAGTAAAATAAGTGTATCTGCTCAGTTTTCTATGCACGCAAAAGAGTAAAAAATAAGTGGGCGGAGCTTAAATAAGTAAAATTTTACTTCCAAGGGCATGGACAAAATACGCCTTATATATATATATTTTATATATATATATATATATATATATATATAATATATATATATATATATATATATATATATATATATATATATTATATATATATATATAAATATATATATAAATAATATATATATTATATATATATATAAATATATACAATTGAAAGGACCGGAAAGGGCTATATATATACTATATATATAGGGGTGGGCTGGGTGGAATAGATATGATTTGCGACAGAAACGCTTAGCAGATTAATTATAAACATATCAAAACACACCAGAAAAAAAAGTTTCCTTATTCACGATAATATCACATAATGGCTATGATGTGTGTGTGGAGGATGAAAGGGAGAAGGAAGAGGAGGGAGAAGAAATAATAGAAGAAAAAAAAGGAGAGAGAGAGAGAGAGAGAGAGAGAGAGAGAGAGAGAGAGAGAGAGAGAGAGAGAGAGAGAGAGAGAGAGAGAGAGAGAGAGAGAGAGAGAGAGAGAGAGAGAGAGAGAGAGAGAGAGAGAGAGAGAGAGAGAGAGAGAAGGGAAAGAGAGAGAGAGAGAGAGAGAGAGAGAGAGAGAGAGAGAGAGAGAGAGAGAGAGAGAGAGAGAGAGAGAGAGAGAGAGAGAGAGGAGAGAGAGAGAGAGAGAGAGAGAGAGAGAGAGAGAGAAGAGAGAGAGAGAAGGGGAAGAGAGAATTAAGGGAAAGAGAGAGAGAGAAGGGAAAGAGAGAGAGAGAGAGAGAGAGAGAGAGAGAGAGAGAGAGAGAGAGAGAGAGAGAGAGAGAGAGAGAGAGAGAGAGAGAGAGAGAGAGAGAGAGAGAGAGACTCCCTCGGCGTGGTATACGTATTTCCCGCCAAATACAGACTTGTGTCGCGCGCGCTGATTGGTTGAAGCGGAGGTGGTGGCACTAAGAAGGGTTGGCCTTTCTGTCCCCTTACACGAAGCTAAGATGACGTCCTAAAATGCTTCCTTAGTAGTCTTCTTAGCCCGGTATAACTAAGTCGGTCTTAGGACGCTAAGAGAGTGTAGTTAGAGTGTAGTTTAGAGCCCCTTCAAAAATACCCACCCTGGCCTGTCAGTAGCCTAGGCTGTAATCGGTAGTATACGTTTGTGTTTGAGCAGGAGAGTAGAAGGGAGGGTTACGGCCCCTCTCTTTCTCTGGATAGAAGGTGGAGGGCTTCTATCGGTTCACGGTTTAGTGAACAGGCTAATTATTTTTAATCTCTAAAATCTCACGGCTCTTGACATTGTAAATATACTATATCATATATAGACTATCGTTCTACTAAAAGCAGTTTCACTCATTTTCTATTTACAGTGTACATATTCTTCTGTATAATAACACATGCGGTCTAAAACTATGAATATACAATAAAAAAATAAGCATAGCTTAGAAATTCCAGAGCAAATGCATTTTTCTTCATGAAACTAAAGTAAAATTGCACATAATATGCGTTGTATTTGGTAATCCAGAAAACAAAGCCTTTTCCTTCAAGAAAAAAAAATCAGTGGCCTGGGTGCTGCTGACTGCTGCAATTTTTCTGCTATCAGCTTAAATTGAGGCATCAGATGATTTTCATGTGTAACCCACATGATAGGATCCAAATTCGGAATGGCATTTCTTTTCTTTGCCTTGATTAAAACTCAGCTAGAGAAACCTTGCTCACACATATATAATGTTGGCAGCTGCCCAACATGTTGCCTGCTCAGCTAACTCCTTGTATTCCTGAGTATCAAGCAGGGCAACCCAGAAATGCATGGGATGGCCAAGTGTTTTGAAAGTTGCTTTATGAGAATATTACACTCGAATCTCTAATAGTGCATCAGAATGATCAGTTCCACCATCTGAAAATGGAGTAAGCATCCACATGTTGGAGGTCAGGTCTCTTGGAAATATAAGACAAGGTTTTCCTGCATCAAAGTAAGGTGTCTGGTAATCAAGTGGGACATTCGTACCTTCAGTGTATGTTCTGCTGTCTGCATACCATCATCATGTTCTAAGCCACATTCTCTCATATAGGTATCAAAGACTTTAAAATCAGAAAAACACTGATCTATACCGACACGTGGGCATGATCTTGTCCACCCACCTGTCCACCACAAAACAGCCGTCCACCCCTCACTTAGTCTCGTCCACCTTAAGCGTCTCGTCCACCTCAAACGTGGACCGTCCACCCAGGTTGATTAGCACTGGACTAGACTACGTAGGCTATATAGGTATTTGGATAAATTTTTCAAATTGTTGTTCTTACACAGAGCCTTTCATGTTTAGAACAAAAAAGTGCATACCAATTAAAAAACAGAAGTTCTCATCACTGTACAAGCTCATGTTTGTTATATCTTTACGAGAAATTAGTAGTTTGAGAGTTATGCCCACATAACTCTCACAGCCCACAGTCTCGCAGCCCACAGTAGACTGTGGTAGGGTTGTGCGGTATCAAGAAAATACCGGTATTGCCGATACCGGTTTACGGGAATAATACCGGTACGTCCTCACCCCGGTATCAGTTACGATACCGGTATACCGATACCGTGCCAAAATACCGGTAATACCGGTATCTGTTTTTGCTTTTTTCGTGTTTTTTTTTACTTGTCCATTCTCAGACAATTATTAACCTCTACAGCATCGACCCCCCTAAAATAAAGTTTCCTATAGCGTCTGCCATTTCTTTTTTTACAATTCTTACCCCTACCATACAGCATAGACCCCCCTAAAATAAAGTTTTATGTGGCGTAGGCCATTTCTTTCTTTTTTCAATTCTTACCCCTACCGTACAGCATAGACCCCCCTAAAATAAAGTTTTATGTGGCCTGGTAGGCCATTTCTTTTTTTATATAATTCTTACTCCTACCGTACAGCATAGACCCCCCTAAAATAAAGTTTAATGTGGCGTAGGCCATTTCATTTTTTGTATCAGTAATTAGTATGTATAATGTAACCTCTAAATAAGGAAAATAACAATAATTTGATTCAAATTTCCTTTTAACATTTATTTTTGGACAAAGAGTTCCTAAGAGGAGGCACTTGAGTCGGTCCAACGGTCATTCACAAGGCAAATTAGAGGGATGAAAGAACTCTCCTACTGGGAAAGACTAAAAAGACTAGGACTATATTCCCAGCAACGACGCAGAGAAAGATATTCCACCATATACATCTGGAAGATCCTAGAAGAAAAATTACCCAACCCCTCCAACATCAACAAAGTGGATGCTTACATAAATGAGAGGGCAGGTCGGAAATGCTTCAGAAAAGCCCCACCAACTCAAGCCCCGGCAAGAATCAAGACTTCTATCAGCCAGACTACCCTACAGTGGCCCAAGAGCCTTCAACAGCCTCCCAAGAAACATCCGAGACATCACCGGCTGCTCTGTAGAGAAGTTAAAATCCCAACTGGACGAATACCTGTGGACAGTCCCTGACGAACCACCAGTACCGGGTTACACTTCGCTATGTAGAGCACCCACAAACTCCTTACTGGACCAAGTGAACCTACAGTTTAGGGACGCTAGGACCGGCTGCAGCGGTAGAACACTACGGCTATGAGGAATTATCCTCTAAACAACATCAAGTATCAAGTATCAAGTAATTAAGTAAGATTCCTGGGAAAGACAGTTTAGATAGATCATAGACCAATGTAAGATATAGTGGTCTATGGATAGATATATAACCAGAGCTGGGCTGTATTTGAATACATTTGTATTTAAATACATTAATTTGTGTATTAAGAAATCTATTTATAGATACATTAGTTTTCATGTATTTAAATACAGTAATTAAATACTTTAATGAGCATTTAAATACAATGTATTTTTATACATATAATATAAAAATGTAAATACTTTTTTATTCTATTTATTTATTTTTTATCAGTTAATTTGGCCATAAACCCGCCCAACTATCTGGCAATCCTGATGTTACAGTGAACCAGTGTTTCCACTTTCAGGAAATTTCCTTATTTTAAGGAAATATAGGCCTGAGAAGGAAACTTCGAAGGAAACGCTAAATCTAAGGAAATCCTATGGAAATAAAAAAAAATTCAGACATTTCTAGAGATATGTAGATTAAGATTAAATAGTAAGGCGAGATGATAATATTAACACTTTTTATTTGCCTTTGACAAAATGACCAAAGAACAAATTCTCGGTCCTAATTTCTTATCATATTCATATCTATAGCATTTACCACAGCAAGGATATTGGGGAATGGGGAGGAGGGAGGTGGAGCAAAGGTTGTGGGTGGCGATCGACGGGCTAGTGGTGTGAGTCGTGGGACAGGGGGGTGGAGCTCTAACGACAAGTTCAGTTCCTGTACTGCTGGTGTCTTATAAGCGTGTCTGGGATTCTGTTCTCTTCAGTCACTAGTATTCGGTGCTTCCTCCAGCCATTTCTATACTGTATTTAGCTCCAAGAATTTCATATCGTTGAAAGTGTGTGCAAACTTTTATGATAATAATACAACTCGAACATTATGTCAGAGAGTGGATTCCATATAGTGTCATAGATGGTTTATAGAATTCTCAAAGGAATGCATACTTATATTCCATATAGAAGAAAGAGTTTGGAAATTTAGATTTCATCATTTTGTACCTCTGGAGATTTTATAATTAAACTAGGGGGGGGGGGCACTCAGTAGAGCGCATACCTCCGCCCGAATATTTAATCAAATATACGTAATATATATATATATATATATGTATATATATATATATATATATATATATATATATATATATATATATATATATATATATATATGCACTCAGTATGAGCGCATACCTCCGGCCGAATATTTCATCAATTGGTTGCCATGGCAACAGTTGTCAATAGATTTCATCCAAAATTAAATCAGTTCTTCCTTATACCAAATATACTTGGTACATACCGAGTTTGGTCCAAATCTATTCGTAACTTTTCGAGAAATCCTGTACACTAACAAACAGACAGACAGACAGATCGGGGTGAAAACATAACCCCTCCAACTTCGTTGGCGGAGGTAATAAGTGAATACTATAGTATTCGGACTAGTAGCTACTTTCGAAACTTGATGGCATGGCATAAAAATTTGTGTATTTAAAATGTATTTACAAATGTATTTGAATACAATTAATGTATTTAGTATTTAGTATACATTCGTAAAATGTATTTAGTATTTGGCATTTAAATACATTTCTTCCATGTATTTAATATTTAGTATTACATTAATTACATTGATACATTTAATGTATTTAATACCCAGCTCTGTATACAGCATAGCTATAGACATAGACATTTTGTTTACTGACCAAACCACGTACGCATCACGCTCTAGTGAGCTCATGAATATCAGCATATCAATATGTGCCGGCGACAAACGATTTCTACTATCACTGGCGGTAGCGTTCAGGCGGGATACTATGCGTTCTGAGGCGACCGAAGACCCCATCACTATCTATCTATAATAATATCAGCGAAAGTGTATATGTGTGTCTGTGTGTGTGTGTGCTATAGGTTCCGCCCCCCGTGGTGCAATCCCATCATATGGCACAGTTTTGGAACCAGGTCGACCAGGGGAAGGTTTTAAGCCCACTTATGAGTTGATCCAATCACTTTTTTTCTTTTCTTTTTTTAGCAGCCTATTAGCGAGAATTGTGAAAAAAAGTGGGTTGCGAGAATTGAGGAAACCTTGATGTAGGGTTAGGGTAATGGGTAATGGGTGAGTGAATGGGTGGGGTGATGGGTAATGGGTGTGGGGTGATGGGTGAGTGAATGGGTGGGGGGTGATGGGTGAGGGAATAGGTGGGGGGTGATGGGTAATGGGTGTGTGGTGATGGGTAATGGGTGAGTGAATGGGTGGGGGGTGATGGGTAATGGGTGAGTGAATGGGTGGGGGGTGATGAATGGGTTGGGGGTGATGTGAATGGGTTGGCGTTAATACATACATTTCTACATCCATGATTTCTGGAAAGTTAGAAGGAGCTATCTGGAGAGTCTGTGTTTGGTGGGCCAAAGGCCCACCAATAGCCCTCCGCAGGAGCTAGCCAAAAAGTCCGCCCGGAGGGCGGCTTTGCAATCAATCAATCAATCATTGGGGGCATACGCCGGGGGGCGCGTCGCCTCGCCCACCCTACGACGCCACTCCCGGGGGTCACCACGCGCGAGTTCCCATGCAGGCTCCTTTCCCATACCAAGCAGCTCTCGACAAGAAACATCAACTTGCCCCAGCCACGAGCCTTGTGGGCGCCCCCTTGACCTCCTTCACGCCGGATTGTCTCTTACAGATACAACCCGATGGGAAAGATCGGTTTCAGGGTAGCGTGCCACATGCCCATATAGCCGAAGTTGGCGCTGACGGACTATGCAGGTAATAGGCCTCGATTCAGTCTCACGGTGCAATCGCTGATTTGACACGTAATCATCCCAGCGATACCCCATGATTCTGCGAAGACACTTATTACCAAAGGCATTGATTCGTCTCTTCAAGTCACTATTTAGTGTCCATGTCTCACAACCATAGAGTAAGACAGGGATCACAAGCGACTTGAAGATCCGGATCTTTGTCCTCCTGCACAGGTACTGACAACGCCAAATACTCCCGCTGAGCGAGTCCATAACACCGTGGGCTATGCCAATCCGTCGTAAGACTTCTTGACGTGACCCGCCGTCATTATGGACTGCGCTACCAAGGTATGTAAAACTTTCCAAGATCTCAATGTCCTCGCCACACGCATGAACAGACTGTACTGCTTCATCTAGTAAGTCTCCAAATACCTGAACCTTGGTCTTGAGCCAGGAGACCTCAAGTCCCAAAGGCTTTGCCTCCTCGTGCAGCGCCTCGAGAGCCATCACCAGGACCTCCAGCGACTCAGCAAAGATTACTGCATCATCGGCAAAAACAAGATCAGTGATCTTGGTGTTGCCGACGGATGCTCCACAATCACTTTGATCTACAACCTTGTCCAATACCCAGTCCATACAAGCGTTGAAAAGTGATGGGGCAAGGACGCACCCTTGCCTCACTCCTGTATTCACAGGAAAGAAGCTGGATACACCTGCCCCACACTTCACAGCACTCTCAGTCCCAGAATACAGACCAGTTATCAAACCAATAGTCCTTGCAGCTTTGCGGCTAGTATATATATATATATATATATATATATATATATATATATATATATATATATATATATATATATATATATATATATATATGTGTGTGTGTGGCGTGTGTTGTGTGTGTGTGTGTGTGTGTGTGTGTGTGTGTGTGTGTTTTTGCGCCCGTCCTCGTGTTATCTTCAAGAACCCTTCCCCTATCACATTTTGTGCTGACTGCTGACACACACACACATACACACTCTCTCTCTCTCTCTCTCTCTCTCTCTCTCTCTCTCTCTCTCTCTCTCATCTTTATATATATATATATATATATATATATATATATATATATATATATATATATATATATATATATATATATATATATATATATATATATATATATATATATATATATATGTGTGTGTGGTGTGTGTGCGTGTGTTGTGTGTGTGTGTGTGTGTGTGTGTGTTGTGTGTGTTTTTGCGTCCGTCCTCGTGTTATCTTCAAGACCTCCCTATCACATTTTGTGCTGACTGTGACAACCACTACCTCTCTCTTCCTCCTCTCCTCGTTCTTTTCTTCACCTCCTCTCTCTCCTCTCTCTCTCTCTCTCTTCTCCTCTCTCTCTCTCTCTCTCTCTCTCTCTCTCTCTCTCTCTCTCTCTCTCTCTCTCTCTCTCTTATATATATATATATATATATTATTATATATATATATATATATATATATATATATATATATATATATATATATATATATAATATATAATATATATATATATAAGAACATAAGAAAATAAGGAAGCTACAAGAGGCCACAATTAAGGCCTACACGTGGTAGTTCCTGTCACGTAACACTACCTACATCCACCTTTCCTCCCCATCCATTAACCTATCCAGCCCCTCTTTAAAGCTCCCCAATGACTCCTCACTAACTACCTGTCTACTCAGTCCATTCCAATCATTCACCACCCTATTTGTGAACCAGTTTTTCCCTATTTCCTTTCTAAATCTACGCCCTTCCAGCTTGAATCTATTACTTCTTGTTCTACCCTGGTTAATTAATAGCCGTAAGAACTTTTCCTACCTTTTCTTTATTAAAGCTAAGGCGGGGTTCACACTACACGTATTTGCTGTTGTCTACGTGGGCGTGGCGATCAGTGACGTCACAGTGACGTCGCCCCGCCACTCCCACGTAGACACGTAGAAACAATTGGGAGCTCCGAATAATGTGAGCTGAGACGCGCGTCTCAAGGTCAGTGACGTCATCACTGCTCCAGCAATGTGGTGGTCGCTGGGTGCCTGTGTTCATATTACACCGGCAGGAAGTGACGTCACTGTGACGTACTGTGAGTCACTGATGACAAGATGCACGTAGACTACGTCCAGCAAAAACGTGAAGTGTGAACCGGGCTTGAGACGAGCTGAGCTGAGACGCGCGTCTCCCAAGGTCAGTGACGTCATCACTGCTCCAGCAATGTGGTGGTCGCGGGGAGCCTGTGTTCACATTACACCGGCAGGAAGTGACGTCACTGTGACGTACTGTGAGTCACTGATGAAAAGATGCACGTAGACTACGTCCAGCAAAAACGTGAAGTGTGAACCGGGCATAACTTTTCGTGGCCTCGGCAGAGCGCGTCACGAGTGTCACGATCGGTCACGATGGACCCATAATCAGGACTATGACGGCGCGGCGCAGTGCATTGTTGGCGCGTTCGTGGTTCCATTATGGAATGTGTGAAGGGAGCTTGAATCAGGGGTAGAGGGAGGGAGGGAGGTTTCACATAGAGTACCTTAATAATAGAGTAGTGACAACTCGATTTGTGGGCGCCATCTTAATTAGCGCCAGGGCCTCTTCGTTCACCCAAGACCCGGGGAAGTTCTCAAGGCATGACCCCGCAGTATATCATGTTATACATGTTTAAGGATATACTGTTATCTTCGGAAATGCTTGTTCTATAAGATTTTCACATAAAACATAGTAAAACACATTAAATAAAGGTCATTATGAGACTGAAGAAATATGATGAACTTAACATTCACTTAAAACTCGTCGTCATGTAAAACTTTGTGGGACAGCTTATAAGATGGAAGATATCAATAGAAGCAGAATTTTATTAGCTTTCCATTGATATATTTCGTTTTCTGATAAATGCAGTAGTAGCATGTATAAATTAGCGTTAACTAAATAAATCGCGGCGGCGGCCGCTCTCAGCGAAGATAACAGTATATCCTTTATACATGTATAACATGATATACTGCGGGGTAATGCTTTGAGAACTTCCCCGTGTCTTGGGTGAACGAAGAGGCCCTGGCGCTAAGATGGCGTCCAGTAGCGTTTAACATAGGGCCTATGAATGGCGTTACCCTCTTTCATATAGATACCTAGCTAGTTTCACAGAGCGGCATTGTCAGCTGAGCTGCAATCGGACAATGATAACACGCGCCTCAGATTCTGAGGCTCTGAAGCTAGGGGCGTAGCTAGATATTTGGGGGCCCGGGGGGCTTACTTCCTGGAGGGGTCCCCTCTAAAGTTTGCAGGTGTTTGGGGGGGGGGGGCGATCGCGAAGCGAGGGAGGCAACCAGCTGGGGGGATTCGGGAAATTTTTGGAAAATGAACATATTTTGGGGTATTTTGACACTTTCTGAGACTATCAATGCCCATAAATCCCTTTTAATCCGAATTAAAATGGCTATGATGGTACCCAAAAGATACAGATCAAATTAAACACAAACACCAAGGAGTTTAAGCTAAGTTTGTAGAGGATCACAGGAGTTTTGTTTGATTGCGTGATGCATTTGGGGGCCCCCCTCTCTTAGGGGCCCGGGGGGCGATTTCAAACAGCCCCTCCTCGTCCCCCCCCTTAGCTACGCCACTGCTCTGAGCCAATGAGCGTTACGCTACCATACGTGTCTCGGCAGTCGGAATAGTCACTAGTCAATTCTTGGTCTTGGTACTAGTCAGGAGTCTGTTTCGAGAAAAAAAAGAGAAAAAAACATAATACCGAAATCCAATACCGACCAAATAATATACCGATACCGGTATACCGATGCAATACTAATACCGATACCGGTATACCGGAAAATAAAAATACCGATAATACCGATGCGAAAATACCGGTATTTCGGTATACCACATCCCTAGTCTGTGGGCTGCGGCAAGCCTTCCGGAAGCGCAATTTTCAATTGCATACAAAAACCGAGCCAACATTCGTAGCAGTCTACAAACTGTGTCACATATACGCCTTGATGTCAGCCCTCGATAACACACACCACCATCTGCCTAACTACGCTGTACGCAGAGATATACCACTCCTTGAGTTTTTTCCCAAGATCTTGGGATTTAGGTCCTGGCGTTGGGATATTTTTTGTCTATTTTGGGACTTTTGGAGGGATTATTCAAGTATTTCTCCAATAGTTGGGGAGGCGGTAGCGGAGTGGTTAGCGTCTCCGACTGGCGTTCTCGGTGACCCTAGTTCGATCCCTGAAGAAACCCAAAACCTATCTGCACCGTCGAGTGGCCTAAGAACACCCACATGCCCTGCCCATCAACTCTACCTTCGATTGCGAGTGCATCGGATGACACAGGGGGGCGGCATGAGCCTCTAATCACAGGCGTCACTAGAAGAATCCTCCCTGCGCCACCACGAGCGAGGACCAACCATCAGAGGCCTCAAGTGAACCTCCAGAGCCTACCATCCGAGCCCTGTGTCACCACTGCCTACAGGCGCTATAGGCACATATGTAAAAAAAAAAAAAAAAAAAAAAAAAAAAAAAGTTCTTCTCAAGTTACGGTACAACAGTACCTATGCTTACCTTGAGATAAACTACTGGAGAAATACTTGAATAATCCCCTCAACACCTTGGGAAAAATCCAAAGGAGTGGCTGATCCCTGATCCCACCTCAGCAGTCTCTCGCCAGCGGTTTGGTGCCATTCGCGCCAGATATTTCAACTCCCGTCCACAACTAACTACACCACAACCCCATACGTTTGGGTTAAAAATAGATAGATTGCCGGATGCTGATTTTTACTACCTTGACGTTGATGTGATTTTTATCCAATTCTGTAATGGTCACTGTTTTACTCACATCCCCGCACTGGTGGCACTAAAAAAAAATTTGCTCCCGCAGTTCCCGGGTTAAAAGAAATGTAAGCGCGAAATGTATTTTCTTCTATATCAGTGAATTTGTGTCCTCTACTTTCATGCTAATTTACGCAAAAATCATAATATTTATAGCAAAAATACAGAGATAAACTTGTGCATAATTTTTTTCGTCCGTATAATTTTTACCTGCACGATGCACCGTTATGGAGAAAAAACAAAGTATGAGAAAAGGTACCCTCCGCGGGGGGGTTTACATCACAAAGAACTGGCCAAGGGCACAACAAAAATGGGTAACACAAAGCCCGCTTAGTTGCCAGTCCCTATAAAGAAGACAGTAAGAGAATAAAATAAAAAAGAGGGGCGAGCCAATTTAGTTCGGGAGGTGTCTTGTTACTCCTCTTTTGAAAAGATTTAAGTCATAGGAAAGTGGAAAAATAGAAACAGGAAGAGAGTTCCAGTGAAAGGGATGAAAGAGTACTTAAAGATACTGATTAACTCTTGCATTAGGAAGATGGACAGAATAGGGATGAGAATGAGTAGAAAGTCTTGTGCAGCGAGGCCGCGGGAGGGGGGGAGGCATGCAGTTAGCAAGTTCAGAAGAGCAGTGAGCATGAAAATAACGGTAGAAGAGAGCAAGAGAAGCAACATTGCGGCGGTGATTTAAAGATTGAAGACAGTCAGTCAGAGGAGAGGAGTTGATGAGACGAAAAGCTTTTGACTCAACCCTGTTTAGGAGAGCTGTATGAGTGGATCCTCCCCAAACATGTGAGACATACTCCATACATGGGCGGATAAGGCCCCTGTAGAGAGCAAGCAATTGGGAGGAGAAAAAAAAGGACGCAGACGCCACAGGACACCTAACTTCTTAGAAGCTGTTTTAGCAAGAGATGAGATGTGAGATTTCCAGTTCAGATTTTTAGTAAAGGATAGTCCTAGAATGTTCATTGTAGAAGGAGACAGTTGAGTGTCATTGAAGAAGAGGGGATAGTTATCTGGTAGGTTTTGTCGAGCAGATAGGTGAAGAAATTGGGTTTTTGAGGCATTGAACAAAACAAGGTTTGCTTTGCCCCAATCAGAAATTATAGAAAGATCAGAAGTTAGGCGCTCGGTGGCATCTCTCCGTGAATCTGTTTTGGGTAGCCGAAACTGTAAATTCACTTTTGATGAGAGTAGGCTCAAAACATCGCAAATAAATCGTAGGTGGTAAACGGCTTGGTCCCATGTCGATTGAATCATTTTGAAGGGGGGTTTTGGGCAAAAAACACTTCAGAGATTAGATTACAGGAATGAACTCTGCGGTAACGTCTTGCCGCATTTCACTAATTCCGTAGACTCATGGACTTACCGTTTGTGTGCGTGTGTATTCATCTAGTATTCATCTAGTCGTATTTTACAGGGCCAGAGCGACGCTCGTATGGCCCCGTCTCCATATCAACTTTTTTATCATTCATTCTTAGTTCTTAGTGTTGGCCGAAGCCACCACCCCGGGAGGCGGGTCACAAACCCCCGGCTAACACCCGGTACCCATTCACTGCTGGGTGGACAGGGGCTCGGGTTTTAAGAAGACCGCCCGTCTGTCTTCGCTCCGCCCGGGGATCGAACCCGGGCCTTCTCGGTTGTGAGCCGAGCGTGCTAACCCTTACACTACGGAGAGAGTGTGTGTGTGTGTGTGTGTGTGCTTGCAGGACAGGCGTGGGGCTGGGGTGAGACAAGCGTGGGGCTGGGGTGAGGCAGGCGTGGGTCTGGGGTGAGACAAGCGTGGGGCTGGGGTGACGCAGGCTACGGTGGTGGTAGGTGGTCTACCCCGAGGCACTTTGACCAGTGATCAACGACAGCAATAACACGATTGGAGTTTGCACTCACATTGTTGCTTAAAATATACTACTACTACAAACATCAATACATGGGTCCGAAGGGCCCACAAGCACTTGTCTAATATACTATAGGAGTAGCCGTGTGTCTGTGTGTGTGTCTGTATTGTCTGTTTTGGGTAGCCGAAACTGTAAATTCAATTTTGATGAGAGTAGGCTCAAAAAATCGAAAATAAATCGTAGGTGGTAAGCGGCTTAGTCCGATGTTGATTGAATAATTTTGAAGGGGGGTTTTGGGCTACAACACTTTAGGAGTATTAGATTACAGGAAAAACTCTGCGGTAACGTCTTGCCGCATTCCACAAACTCATTAGACTCATGGACGTTTGTGTGCGTGTGTGAGTGTGTGTGTGTGTTGGAATCACACGGAACACAAAGGGTTGGAATCACACAGAACGTGGTCTACCACGAGGCACTTTGACCAGTGACCAAAGACAGCAACAACACGATTGGAGTTTGCAATCACATGTTGTCTTAATATAATACTACTACTACAAACATCAATACATTGGTCCGAAGGGCCCACAAGCACTTGTGATAATAGTATATGAATAGCTATCATTGTCAGGTAAATTTGAATTTTCTGATTTGTGATGAACATGCAGTAGGGACCGTTCAAAAATTACGTAATTACGTAAGTGGGGGAGGGGGTGTAGCCATGTACAGTAAACCCTCTCTAATTCGAACCCGTATGATTCGAACTTCGGATAATTACCTCCGCCAACGAAGTTGGAGGGGTTATGCTTTCACCCCGATCTGTCTGTCTGTCTGTCTGTCTGTCTGTCTGTTAGTATACAGGATTTCTCGAAAAGTTACGAATAGATTTGGACCAAACTCGGTATACCAAGTCTATTTGGTATAAGGAAGAACTGATTTAATTTTGGATGAAATCTATTGACAACTGTTGCCATGGCAACCAATTGATGAAATATTCGGCCGGAGGTATGCGCTCTACTGAGTGCATATATATATATATATATATATATATATATATATATATATATATATATATATATATATATATAATATATATATATATATATATGATTATATATATATATATATGTACGTGTATTTGATGAAATATTCGGGCGGAGGTATGCGCTCTACTGAGTGCCCCCCCCCCCACCCCCTAGTTCTACCTGTTTCAGGTCAAGTTCAAATTTTCCAACAACTTTCCAACTTTCCATAATCAGAACTGAAGTTCGAATTGTCAGAGTTTTCTGCAGCATCGTCCATCTCCTATGTGCCCTCCACTTCGTCAGCCAGCCTCCACATCGTCTCCAACACATTAAGCACCTCAAGCACTGAAGACCTTACCTTACAAATCCCATGAAGAACACCTCATTCCCATAAAAGGGGAGGCGGTGGCCGAGCGGTTAGCGTCTTGGAGTGCTGAGCTCAATGTCCCGAGTTCGAATCCTGCCGGGGGCAACTCTTTCAAAAGCCTGGTAGGGGAGCAGAAGGTCCTGAGTTCACGTCCCACCAAGGAGCAACTGTCAAATCCATCGTCGAGTGACTGAAGAAACCCGCATGCTGTTATAACCTGTTCTCCGTCTGCGTGTGCAACGAAGAAACTCCAGGGACAGCGTGAGCCTAAATTGAAGATAACGTCAGAGAAAACGGGATCTTCACCTAAGACCACAGGTGTCACTATAAGAATCCAGCCTGCGCCAGCAACGGGCGAGTTCAACCAACATCATCAAGACCTCTATAAGCCTACAGGCGCTATAGGCTCCAACATAAAAAAAAATAAAAAATAAAAAAACCTGCCAGGACTGCGTTCAGTAGCGGTCATCCCCTCCCCCGCACCCTCCCTACTGAACAATACTGAACGCTTCACAATTTACATTGCTACCAAGATAGCAGCTGCTGAAATTTATCTCTGTGGCTATTCTTATTGTTGAAGAATAACTTGCTGATAACCCTGTATTTGATGCAGCAGAAGTTATAGCAGCAGGAAATTAAATATTAAGGAGGCAAGAAGAGGAGGGCGCAGAGCAGAAGCTTTCATTTCCCTTTGTTTACATACCCTTATTGTGGCGCGAGCTGGCAACTCAGTAGCGATTCACCTCCCAGCTGGAGTGTAGCGCGGGATTAGCTTGCACTAGGCATACTGTATGCCTACATCACCGAGCGCCTCCGTGTGCACCTGTGCACGTTGCATTACTTAACGCACCCCTTGCCTGAAGACGCTATCAATGACGCCTGAGTGCTCAGTGTACAGTAGTTCTGCATTTCTAGACTTTAGTATTAGCCATGTTTTGGTGAGTACAAGTAATACAATCTGTGCTGCTTTGGCATGTTTGAGTGAGTTCTTATTGTGTGGGGGGGCTAGAGGTAACCATCGGCTAATTCGGACTTTCGGCTAATTCGACACAGGCCTCCCCCCAATTAGATCTAATTATAGAAGGTTTACTATATTACCGTACATAACATTTTCCGATTTTTTTTACGAAAAACTTAAAGCTGTTTATTTGACATTATTGTATATGAAAAAAAATGGATACCTACTAATTGTGAGGGGGGGGTGGGTACTTGCTGATATTTAGATATATGTTAGAAGGCGTGACAAGGGGGGAGGGGATAAAAAATTACAAAAAGAACGTTACGTAATTTTTTCATGACCACGTATGTGTAATCACGCATACAGTAAACCCTCTCTAATTCGAACTAATAGACTACCTTAGTGAGCTCGATCTGTCATCTGGTGGCCGTCTGGGAACTACACGCGGAGCTAGAATATCGGGTCTCGGGGTGTCGGGCTCGACTTATTTTCTATTATTCCCTACCAAACCAGCTACAATTAAGTGTTGTCATGGTCAACATAGGCTTATGCAAAATGGAAATATACGAGTTTTACATTATTCATGGCGTTATAATGAGGATTGTTGGCAAAATAGAAGCATTCGATCACAGGTGTCCTACAACATTCTACTAAATACTGCAAAGGAATGCTTCAAGGCGGGTGCATGGGTTAATATTACCTCCATGTATGCAAAGAGAAGGTAATATTAACCCATGCACCCGCCTTGAAGCATTCCTTTACAGTATTTAGTAGAATATTGTAGGACACCTGTGATAGAATGCTTCTATTTTGCCAACAATCCTCATTATAACGCCATGAATAATGTAAAACTCGTATATTTCCATTTTGCATAAGCCTATGTTGACCATGACAACACTTAATTGTAGCTGGTTTGGTAGGGAATAATAGAAAATAAGTCGAGCCCGACACCCCGAGACCCGATATTCTAGCTCCGCGTGTAGTTCCCAGACGGCCACCAGATGACAGATCGAGCTCACTAAGGTAGTCTATTAGTTCGAATTAGAGAGGGTTTACTGTATGCGTGATTACACATACGTGGTCATGAAAAAATTACGTAACGTTCTTTTTGTAATTTTTTATCCCCTCCCCCCTTGTCACGCCTTCTAACATATATCTAAATATCAGCAAGTACCCACCCCCCCCTCACAATTAGTAGGTATCCATTTTTTTTCATATACAATAATGTCAAATAAACAGCTTTAAGTTTTTCGTAAAAAAAATCGGAAAATGTTATGTACGGTAATATAGTAAACCTTCTATAATTAGATCTAATTGGGGGGAGGCCTGTGTCGAATTAGCCGAAAGTCCGAATTAGCCGATGGTTACCTCTAGCCCCCCCACACAATAAGAACTCACTCAAACATGCCAAAGCAGCACAGATTGTATTACTTGTACTCACCAAAACATGGCTAATACTAAAGTCTAGAAATGCAGAACTACTGTACACTGAGCACTCAGGCGTCATTGATAGCGTCTTCAGGCAAGGGGTGCGTTAAGTAATGCAACGTGCACAGGTGCACACGGAGGCGCTCGGTGATGTAGGCATACAGTATGCCTAGTGCAAGCTAATCCCGCGCTGTGTTATTATGAAAAAAATGTGTTATTATTTTTGGACTGAAGGAGAAGAATATCTTTTTTAGATATGTTTATGTTTAGAGAATAAAAAGAGAAAGAGAAGAAGTAAAAACAGTAAAGGACGTTTTCATGAAGCTTAATGATGAGGAAGAAGAGGCAAGATTTGTAGATAAAGTGGAAAAAGTAGTAAGATTGGGACCCTATGCAGAAGGCAAAGAAAGACCAATAAAACTAATGTTAAAATCGCAGACGGCAACAGAAGAAATTCTTGAGAGAGCCTTCAGGCTGAGATCAACTGCAGATTTCAGGGAATTCTATATTAAAAAAATGTTGAATGAAGAAGAAAGGAAAAAGTTGAAGGAAATCCAAGAAGTAAAACAGAAAAATGAAGAAAGAACGGAGGAAGAAAAAAAAAAAAAAAATTTAGGGTGCTGAACGAAAGAGTGAGAAAGTGGTATATACAGAAAAGAGACTAAAGGAAAATGGGGTGAGGAAAAATGTTGCAAAAAAAGAAATGAAAGTGATGTATACAAATATAAATGGAATTATACCAAGAAGGCTAGAACTAAAAAAATACTTATTAAACAAAGATCCAGACATAGTATGTTTAACAGAAATAAATTTAGTAAAGGAAGATCAAGTGATATTAAGCAACAAATATAACATGTTTAGAAGGGACAGAAGTGGTAGAAGAGGTGGTGGAGTTATATTGACCAAATTAGGGGTGAAGGTAAGAAATGTGGATTATGGAGAAGGAAGAGCTGAAATAGTGAGTAGTACGTATACAAATAGAAGTCAGAATTAGATAAACACAAACAATAGTGGCAACCTATGTACCACCCACATCAAATACCTGGAACAAGGAAGAACATGATAAAGTATTAGAAGACACCTCGAAGTACTTAAACAAAATAATCAAGAATAGTAAAAAGATATGCTGGTTGGAGATTTTAACTGCAAAGAAGTAAAATGGGAGACATTTGAAGGAGGAAATGAAAATACCTGGGGAGATAGATTGTTGAAACTGACAATGGAAAACACAATGACTCAATGGGTGACAGAAAACACAAGATGACGAACCAGTGCAAGACTTGACCTAGTGTTAACAAAAGGTATAGACCTAGCAAATGAGATTAATTATGGGTGCCCCATTGGAAAAGTGACCATATAATCTTAGAAATAGAGACGAAAGAGGAAATAAAGGAGGAAGATGAATTGTGTGGAAATTTATGTCACAAACATATATTTATTTGAGGTCTTACTTATACAAAACCCATCGTCTATCTCATCCCGACACAATACCCTAACTTGTCAACTAACTAGGATACTTATCGGTGGATAGTAGGGTTGAATTGGTTGTAGGCTTAATCAATACTACAATGTCTTGTTATCCGAAGTGGTCGTGCGTAATCAAGGCCGCCGGTGAAGGGCGGAGGCGGAGGCGATATTTGTTATCGAGGCGTCAATCGGTTATCACAATAGTAACTTGACGCGACAGATATAATCACTTGTGTTGATTTTAACACGTCCTATTGTTTTTATCACTTATATGTACAAAATGAACGTATGTACAGTTCTTCTCGTTATAATCAGAGAAGAGATGTTAATCCCGTGGGGGCTGGAATGATACTTATATATACAAGCACGTATATATTTAATAAAAGATGTTAACTCGGTAGAGGCTGGAAGTGTACTGACATCTCAGCCAGCGGCGGCGACCGGCCGCACAAATCCTACCTACACGTGTCAAATCGTCGGTGGCGGCGAGGCACCCCTACCAATACCTGCCACGTATACACGCAGGATAGGAGCAATATTATAACGACGCAATACCATCGCTCTAAATTATGTAATATAAGGTGCATAATGCCTAATAACCCTGGGAAGTTCATTTATATTATCCCAGTACTTATAAATACTTAAATAAAACCTTATTAATACCCATTACCATCATAATTAATACAACTCACTACGCACCCCTATGATGAGCGGACAATTTACCTCCTCAAAAAGGAAGGGGGAAAAATCCACCACTCAAAACCCAAATTATTTGAGTGGTGTTGGTGGATAATTTCCAAAAAAATTTTGGGCCGCCGAAACTGAAGTCGTTCAAGTGCCCATCACCCTGGCCACATAGCGCCGGGAAAACATTTGATAAGGTTCGGCACTTGGTTTGACTTTTTGAAATTTATGCCTGATGAGGTACAAGTGAATATGCGGGACATACGAGTATACTTGTTTGGGGGGGAGTTATCCCGGAAATTAAATATTCCAGTGTAGTCATCACCATTGACCTCAAAGGGTTTTAGGACTTTATCAGCGGGAAGTCAGGGGGACCTAATATATATATATATATTATATAATAATTTTATATATATATATATATATTATATATATATATATATAATATATATATATTTAATAATATAATATATATATATATATATTATATATATATATATATATATATATATTATATATAATATATATTATATATATATATATATAAAATATTTTATATATATATATTAGGAGACTAGTCTACCTTCAGATCTATTAAATTTTAATGCAAGATTTGAGGTAATATTTGACTCCCTGTCTACCATGATGTATCCAAAATTGACACCTGATATCGCTAATATTGTAGCCATTCCCCCATGAAATGAGTTCCTATGAATTCATCCACCAACAATTTAGTAAGATGATGACGTTTTGGGGAATTTAGTATGGGATGGCAGGTGGTATTTGGAAGATCAGCTTTCAAATTTCGTCCTCGACACCTAATTATATCCTCATGATCTAATACAGACCTAATAATTTGGTCAATTTGTTCCTATGGGGGCTGACTGAGGCCAAGAGCTGATATTCATCAGGAAATACCTGCTTTTGTATTGTTCTGATCCAAAACTTCAAAGGATCAGAGCTATCCCTTTTAATTTCTTTGAAGACTAAATTAGTAGTCTTAATTAGTTTGCTCACAAAGGAAAACCTTTCTATGTCTATCACAGGATCTGGGATCAATTCAGGCTCCCTTATTATATCTACAGATATGTCTGGCTGAGTGGAAACCTGTTTAGGATTATTATTACACTCTTTCAGCCGGGTAGAGCCTTTAAACCATAATCCTGCGTTTAATTTGAGGGTATTATTTCCTCGCGACACATTATTATTAGGATTTTCATTAGTGGCAATATATTCATTATAAACTGGAATATAACTTTCCTCTAATACCTCCCCGCTGTGGGGAGTCACCTTGTCGTGGTGGCGGGGCTTGAAGCGTAGTCGACGGCGCCACCTACTCTAGCGGCCTGCCTGCCATTGTTAGTCCAATCAATTTAGCGCGTTTTTACCCCTAACCCACCACAAATTGGGAAAGCC
>JACEEZ010018785.1:0-20000 GCA_016584305.1 Chionoecetes opilio
GAGGAGGTTTTTAAAGAGGGAAGGGGCCCCGAAAAAAAGGGGGGGGGGGGGGAAAAGGGGTTTTGGGGGGGAAGGGGGGGGGGGGAGGGGGGGGGAGGGGGGGGGGGGGGGGGGGGGGGGGGGTGGGGGGGGGGAGGGGGGGGGGGGGGGGGGGGGTGGGGGGGGGAGGGGGGAGATGAGAGGAAAGGGGTGGGGGGGGGGGGGGGGGGGGGATTTTAGGGTGGGGGGAAGGGAGGGGGGGAAGGGGGGGGGGGGGGGGGGGGAGAAAGGGGGGGGAGGGGGTCCCGGGGGGAGACGGAGAGAGGGGGTGAGAGGTAGGGAGGGGAGAGATGAGGCGGGAGGGGGAGGGGGAGGGGGGAGAGGTAGTGAGATGGTGTGATGGAGGGGGGGAGGGAGAGGAGGGAGGGGAGAGGAGGAGGAGGGAGCGGAGGAGGGGGGGGGGAAGGAGGGTGAGGGAAGGGGGAGCGGAGGGAGAATGAGGGAGAGGAGGAGGAGAGGAAGAGGGATGAGGGGGAAGGAGGGGGAGAGGAGGGAAGGGGGGGGTCCGGGGAGGAGGAGAGGGGGGGGAGGGAGAGGGGGAGAGGAGAGAGGAAGAGAGAGAGCGAGAGTTTTGCGACGATGAGAGAGAGAGAGAGGTGGGTAGTGTGAGTGTAGAAGAAAACAACACTCAAATTTAACATCATGTTAATAATTCTTCGTTTTACAGGCATTGCAGCGTTAGGACTTAGAGCATGTACAGAGCTTGGGCACGCAATTCCGTACCTCCCTCTGGTCCCGTACCTCCGTACCTCCGTACCTACGGACTTTCCAAAACTAGGATCCGGAAGTCCGGAGGGGTACGGAAAGTTTTTCAAAGGTAGCGGAAGTAACAAGTAAACAGGTACGGACCTGCGAATTTTTGGGTCCGTACTTCCGTACCTGGATATTTTCTATGATGAAAAAAAAAAAAAACGAAGACGAAAAAACAGTCCCCCCACCAGAATAAACTTTCACGCGTTTTGGGCGGGCAATTTGCCACTCTAGCTGTAGCTGATCATTTTCCTAAGGCGAGAATCCGTGCATCTGTGGGTGCCTGGTAAAACCAAACGTGCGGCATCAAGCTCAAAGATCAACCAACGTTTTATGTTTACAGTCACATCACCCGGCAACGCGTTTCAAAGTTCACTGCTATTGCTTTACTCGTTTAGTGTTTACAACTAAACATGGACAAATACGTGAAAAGAAGTGATAGCGACCAGGAGCAGGAGTGTGTCTGGGGATAGTAGCTGTAGTAGTGGAGCTACAGGACAGCACGCCTGCCACCATTGCGTACAGAAACCCATACACCACAGGGGACGTCAGATATTTCTTGTCTGACGTGGAGCTGGGACTCCTCCCAGCTGTTTTCACCCAGGACATAGAAGAGAGTGGTGGGAGGATTCAGAGGAAAGAGGGCTAGGAGGGCACCAGACAGTGGTTTGTGTGTGGTCAGCTGGTGTTGGTTTGGTTTGAGCAGCTGGTGTTTTAGCTTGTGAGGGGCAAACATTGCCACCTCCTAGGCTACAAAGGAGGTTGTGTAGCCAGCAGTACAAGGAGGAGAAGGAAGTTGGAGTAGGAAGTTATTACACTCTAGAATAAAACTTGTGATTTAAACTAATTTATTCATTTCACTCATTTGTGAAACTGTTGAAAAGACCTGGAGACCAAATTTTTATTTTAATTGATTTGGATTGATTATTTGATGGTAAATATAATTGCTATATATATTTATGAAAGCTCTGCATGTAATTATAGCCTTGTATATTTTGTTTTATTTTGAGGTACTGACTATATTTTTTTCAGGCGCGTTTTAATATTAATAGGGTACCGGTACGGAGGTACGGACGGGGTACGGGTACGCCGACAGAACAAAGTAAAAAAGGTACGGAAGTACAGGTTACGGACGACCCGCGTCCCGAAGTACGGGAAGTACAGGTACGGACTACCCCAAATCCCAGGAACGTGCCCAGCTCTGCGCATGTATAGACTTAAATAGTCTTCACATTTCAGCCCTATTAGCTTATATAGACTGCATTCACATAAAAGATTGTTACATAATACACATAATGTGTGTGAATGTGTAGAGGTGGGCATCCGCAAACACTTCCGTAAATTGCGGAAGTCCAAATTCTTTGCGAATGTGCGGAAGTGTAAATGTTTGGGGATTTTGCCTTTGCAAACGCAAATAGGTCGAAATTCCGTATGTTTCCTTGTTAAAATCATTTTAACTCCGAACCTATTAGGTCTGAGTTAAAAACTGCATTAGAAAGCAAGTTGTTTGGCTTGATCTGTTCTATCGAATGCCCCATTATCATAAGTCAATTATATCTGTAGATTTTTGAAGATATTTAATCAATATGTCAAAAAGTACACCAATACACTTTTCTCCACTTTTAATTAGTTTTCCAAATACACTTTTTATTATGCTCATTCAGAAAAGGGCTGCTCAAGTTCTTTTCTTTACTCTCTCATAGAGAAAATTTCCTGTAAACCTATAGTTTTCGAGTATTTAAGGGAAAATTAGATTTTTTTTCTGAAAATCAAAGGTGTACCCATTTTTTGAGATACCTATCATATCAATATGTAAAACACCTCAAAATAACGTTGTTTTGCTGTACCCTATTAATGTTTCCTTTAGACGTAATAATTTCATCGGCAAAACAAAAAAAATTTTAAACCTAACCTAACCTAAGCTCACCAAACCTATATATAAGACCCAGGTATTTTTCACATTAATTATTAAAGTATCTCTTAGGAGATGTATATAGGGGTATATAGTGCCCCCCCCCTTATTAAGGGCATATAATATTCTACCCTCTAATTACTATTACTCTGACTAAGGTTTATTAAATTAGGTATTAATATCACAGATAATTTTCACTCTGTTTCCTTATAAAATTCATTTTTTTCCAAACCTATTAGGGCCAAGGGTAAAAATCCCATAGAAGCAAAGTTGTTAGTTTGAGGGGTTCTATCCAATGAAATTATCAGGATGAAATTTATATTTTGGGTAGTTTTTGAGATATTTAAAAAACCATTTCCAAAAACCCCCCAATACCATTTTTTCACGAAATTTAAACTGCAAATTCTTTTTGCTATGACTCATCAAAAAGGCCCGGGTTAAAGCTTTATCTTTATTTTTTTAACAAAATTTTTCCGGAAACTTCAAGTTTTCTTTTATTTAAGAAAATATGGTTTTTTACTGAAAATCAAAGGGGGTTACCCCTTTTTTGAGAACCTATTTTTTATCAATGGGAAAAAACCCCCTCAATCTTAACGTTTGTTTGTTTTTCCCCCTTTTAATTTTTCCTCTAGGGACTAAAAATTTTTCATTGGCAAAACAAAAAAAATTTTTAAACCAAAACCCATAGACCACCCCCATAAGACAAGTTTCATCCCTTGGAAAGGCAGTCCAAAAATGACGGCGGGTCACGCCCAAGAAGTCTTACGGGTTTAGGCAACCCCAAAACGGGTTAGGGACTCGTAAAGGGGGAGTTTTTGGGTTTGTTGTCGGAAACCTGTGCAAAAGGGAAAAAAGATCCGGATTTTCAAGTCGTTGTGACCCCTGTCTTACTCTATGGTTTTTGGGGAAAAAATGGACACTAAATAGCAAATGAAGGGGACAAATCAATCCCTTTTGGTAAAAAGTGTCGGTCGGCAGAATCAGGGGGTTTATCGCTGGGATGATTACGTGAAAAATCGCAAATTGCACCGTGAGCCCTAAATCGGGGCCCTATTACGGGCATATCCGTCAGCGGCCCCTTGGCTATATGGGCATGTGGCACGCTACCCAAAACCCGATCCTTCCCATGGGGGTTGAAATTGGAAGGGACAATCCGGCGGGGAGGGGGGGCCAAAAAGGGGGGGGCGCCCAAAAGGCTCGGGGTGGGGCAAGTTGAGTTTTCTTGCGAGGCTCTTTTTTATTGGGAAAGGACCCTTTCATGGGAGCTCGCGCGTGGGGGGCCCCCCGGGGTTTTTGGGCGTCGTGGGGTTTGGCCCGAGGGGGACGCGCCCCCCGGGGCTTGGGGCCCCCCAAATGTTTGGATTGATAAAACCACGATATCTCTGGACTGTTTACGCGCCAGTTTTTTGGGAAAGGGCCAAGGTTTGCATAGGGGCCCAAATGATCCCATCTACATACACCGCCCCTTGACTGTCCAAAAGGGGCATAAGGGGTGGTTGGGGTTTGGCTAAGGTGGGTGGTGGTGGTGGGGTTGTGGGGGTTTAGTGGTGGGTGTGGGGGTGGGGTAAAGGTGTGGGGGTTTGGGGGGGGGGGAATTGTGTGTTGGGGGGGTTTGGGGGTGGGGTTTGGTGGGGGGTGGAGGGGCTGGGGGGATAAAGGAGGGAAATGATTGTAATGGTTGGGGGGGGGGGGTGGGGGGTTATAGTTTTGGTAGGGGGTAAGGTTTGGGGGGTTATAGGGGTGGGGGGGGGGAAGATTTGGGCTGTTTTTTATAGTGGGGTGGGGGGGGTTTTAAAGGAGATGGAATATTGGGGAAGGATAGAGAGGGGTGTGCTTATGGTTGTGGTTGTGGTAGGGGGGTGAGGGGGACAAAAGGGGTGGTTTTGGGAGGGATACGGTTGTGGGGTTACGGTGTGGAATGTGGGATTTTAAAAATTTGGGTTGGGGGTGGAGTGTGGTTTTTCCCCTGTGGTAGGGGGTAAATATTTAAGGGTGGCGGGTTTTTGTCCCGGGGGTTTGTGGGGTGTTTAAAGGGGGTTTTTTCATTTTGTTATGAGGGGTTGTTAGAAAGTTATAAGTTTATGATTAAAAATTTATAAAGGTTTTGTTGGGGGTTTTGTGGGGTGGGTTGTGAGGGTGTTGTGAGGGGGTTATGAGGTTTTTTTTAAAAAGGATTTATAAAGATATGATTGAAAATTATGGGGGGGTTGTTAGGGGGGTTGTGAGGGGTTTTGTGAGTGGGTTTTTGGGGTTTTGTTGGAGTTATAAATTATGTTTAAAAATTATAAACGGGTTGTTGGGGGGTTTGTTTGTGAGGGTGTTTTTGAGTGGGTTATGAGGTTTTGTTAGGGATTTATAAGTATTTTTAAAAAATTATGGGGTTTATGTTAGTGGGTTGGGGAGTGGGTTGTGAGTTTTTTGTGATTTTTGGGGGTTTTAGTGGTTAGGATGTTTTGTGAGTGGGTTTTATGAGTAGTTAGGGAATTTTTTGTGAGGGGGTTTTATGATATGTTGTGAGGGGGCCCAAGGGAATAGTTATGATTTTTTTGTAAAGGGGGTTTTGGGAGGTTTGTGAGGGGAGTTAAGAGGTTTTTATGGGGTTTTTTAATGAGGAGTTTATTAGTGTTTTTTGGGGATTTGAAAGTGGGTTGTGAGGTGAGTGAAATCCGGGGACGCATCATAAACTTCAACTAAATTGGCCCTTAATCAACCCCAACAACACAAACAACACACACACACAAAACCCCCACACAAAACAAAACCCCCACACAAAACCACACACACACACCACCACGAAACTTCACCACCACTTTTAAACATAAAAATTTTAACTGCCTTTTGGGGGGGGGAAACCCACGAAATTAACCCTCTCCCCTTTTACCCCCCCCACCCATAAACCCCCCTCCTCCCCAACCCCTCCCCCCCTCACGAAACCTCATTTCACACCCTTTCAACCCCCTTAACCCATCTCCACTAACCTAAACCCATCGCCAAAAACACCCTTCTTCTTTACTTCCTATTACTCCTTCATTTTCCACCCCTTTCCCCTATAGTTTTTTCTTTCCTCTTTTTTAAAAATTACGTCACTATCACGACTTTCTTTTAGGAACTAAAAAACCTACAAAAAATTTCGCTTCGATACCCTTTCCCTTTACCGAGTGAACATTGAAGTTAAAAACGGGCCCCTCCGATTTAAGGGGCCCTTGTGAAAACAGGCCGGGGAATTTTTCCGGGGGCGCAGTCCGATTTACAGGGGTTTATGCCAAACCTAACTTTAAACCCCACCAAACCTAAAAATATTTCTAAAATATTTTCCTGGTGGGGTTTTTGTAGGTTTGGGGAAGGGCCCAGGCTGGTATCAAGTTTTAAAAACCATAGAAGATTTAATGAAGAAAAAAAAAAAAAGGGTTTAACCCCCTTGAGACCCAAAAACGAAATTTCCTTTTAATTTGGGTACTTTAGACGATTTAATTAATATAAGCAAGGGAATTTTTAGATATGCCCTTTGTTTGGGATCTTTTGTCCACATTTAAATTTGGGTTTAAAAAGGGAAACCTTTTCTTTTATTTTAGGGGCTAAAAAAAAACAGACGAAAATGTATAGAAAAGGAAAGATCTCCCCCTTTGAAGGGGTTAAGAGAAACCCGATATAGGGAAGAGGTGGTGGGGAAAGAGACAATTCAGCATAATATTAGATTTAAAGGGCAGGGTTGGGAATGTTCTCCCATCGCGTAAATTTTTTGTGATACTTCTTTAAAACCTTGGAATGAATGTCTGTGTCGAGATTAATTACAAATCCCCTTTTTTTTTAAACCCAGAGTGATTCGGGTTTTTGTGATGTATTGTTTTAACACCGCTCCCTCGATTACTGAAGTTAAAATAAAAGGTGGGGGTGTTTGGGAAAATTATTGGTGAACAAAAACTTTAAGTCCTTGCATATCTTTACGAGGCTTTTTTTTTAAACTCCCTTTCCCCCCACCCTCTCTCTCTTTTTTCTCTTTCTATTTTAAAACGCCCAAAACACAAAACACAAAATCCCCAAAACACACCCACAAAACCCCCAGCCCAACACACACACACACACAAAACAACACACACAACCAAAACACCACACACACACACATCCACCACACACACACACAAAAACACAAAACACACACACACACACACACACCACACAAACACACACACAACACACCAACAACACATCACCCACACACACCCCCCAAAACCCCACACACACCACACACACACTCACTCACACCACCACACAAAACCCCACACACCCAACACACCCACACCACACACCCCACAAAAACACACCCCTCACCACCACTCACACACACACACACACCACAAAAACACCCACACACACAAAATTTTCACTCCCCCAAACACACACAAAACACCACAACAAACACACACCCCAACCCCACCCCAACACACACCACACACACACACACACACACCCCAACACACACACCCACACACACCCACACACACCCAAAACACCACAACTTAGGGGGAGTATTTGAAAAATTTTTTTTGGAAGTCGTTTCTTTTATATTCTTTTTTTAAACCGAAAAAAAGGGTGCTGCTTGGGGAAAGGCGTTTGAAAAAGCGGAAACCCCGGCCAACTCCCAGCTTTTTTTTAATCAAAAAAAGTATACAGTATATCACTGATTCCGGTTAAGGGGTTTCCTAGGGGCCAAAACCAACCTCCCCAACACTCCTATCTCTTGTCAGGGCTCCTCCCAACCCTCTCCCACACCCGTCAATTCCTCCCCCTTTTCCAACATCCCCTAATATCCTGCCCCCTTTCTTTTTCCTTTTCTCGTTCCATTTCCTTTTCCCTCATTTGGTTCCTCCCTTTCCCGACCTCCCTGTCTTTTTTAACTTTCCTCCCGGGAAACCCCCTTCCTTTTCTCCCTGGACAATTTAACCCCCTTTTCCTCCAATAAATCCACATCCTACATCTGTTTCTAACCATCCTGCTGTCCTTTCCGTTTTTTCCCCTTTCCCCTCACCTTTTCCTTATTTTTCTTTAACCCCCCCCCTTTTTTATGCTTTCCCTAGTGCCATATGACCTCTGATTTCTGGCACATTCCCCTTTTTTTTGGCATTAAATAAATCAATCACGTCCCCCCCTTTACCCCTTTCCCTTCCCCACCCCTTTCCTTCCCCCCCCCCCAACCCCCCCCCCCCTGCAAAACCGGGTTTGGTGGGGTGCAGGGCGGCGCCGGCAGCCGGGGGCCGCCGTGGGGCGGGGTAAACCGGGGAGGTGGAGGAACCCTTGACGCCCACGCCAGGTACAAAAGTTTGTGGGTAAAGGGCCTCCACGCGCGTGGGCGAGGGGGGTCCCCTCCGGGTTGGTGTCCCAAGGCCCCCCCCAACCCCAAAACAGGGCGGGGCCCGTTATTTGTCTATTTTTGACTATATATGTCCCCTTTTCTGTTTTTCTGACGGTCTTTTTTTTGTGTCTGTTTTTCAGTCTTTTTGGGTTTGCCCGGTCTGTCTGTCTGTAAATTTGTTTTTGTCTGTCGTCTTTTTTTTTGTCTGTCTGTCTTTTTTGTTTGAAAGGGTCAGTCTTTTTTTTTGTTGTCGTTTTTTTCGTCTTTTGGTCTTTTTTTGAGGGTCGGGAAATTTTTTTGCTGTCTGTCTTTTTTTTGGTGCCCTTTTGGTTGTTTTTTTTTTTTGGTCTTTTTTGGGGTTTTGTTTGTTTTGTCTGGTCCTTTTCTGTTTTTGGGTTTTGTGGCTGGTATCGGATGGGGGAAAAAGGGTTCGGGGGTGGGATTTTTGGGGGGAGGGGGGGTTGGGTTTTTGGTTTTTTTTGGGTTTTGCGGTTGCGAAGGGTTTTTGGTTTCTGGGTCTTTTTTTGGTTTGGGTTGTTGGGTCGTTGGGCTGTTTTTTTGTTTGGGGTTGGGAAGAAAGGGAGGCTTTTGTTTTTGGAAGTTTTTTTTGGGGGGGGGGTTTTTTTTGTGGTCTGTCGGGGGAAAAGGGGGGGATTGTAGTTTTTTTGGGGGGTCCTGGGTTTGGGGTTTTTGGTTTGTGGCCGGAAGGGGTGGGGTCAGAAGGGGGGGGGGGGGAACCTTTTTTGTTGAGAATGTAAAAGGGGGGGGGTTTGGGGGAAAAAAAAGGAATTAAAGGGGGAAAGGGTTTGGTTTTGGAAATGCTGATGGGGTCGTGGGGGGGTCCCCCTTTAAAAAAATGATTTTTAAAAAAAGGTGGGGGGGAAAGGAAAAAAAGTTTTTGGGGTTTGAAGGAAATTGGGGGGGAATAAAAAAAAAGGCCAGGGGATTTGGAAAAGGGGGAAAAAAAAGGTGGCCCAGGTAAAATGCTGGGGAAGGAAAGGGGAAAAAATTTCTAAAGGAAATTTCTTTTTTGGGGGGGAGGTAAAAAAATTGAAAAAGGGGAGGGATTTGGGGGTTTTTTGGGTTTTGGGTTTTTGGGGGGGAGGGGGGAAAAAAATAAAGGTAAGGGGCCCCCGTTCGGGGTAAAGGAAGGAAGGGGAATGGGGGCATTTTGGGAAAATTTGGGAAAAGGGGAGGGGGGGAAAAAGGGGGGAAAAAAGGGGAAGGGGGGGAAAAAAAAGGGAAAAAGGGGGCCGTTTTTTGGAATTAAGGGGGGTTAAAAAAAGTTTGGGGGGGGGTTGGGGGGGAATCTCGGGAAAAAGGGGGGTTAAACCGGGAAAAGGAAGGAGGGGGAGGAAAAAAAAAGGAAAAGGTGGGGGCGTGGGAAAACGGGAAGGGGGGGGGGCCCCCGAATCAAAATGGGGTTTGGTAACAAAGGTGAGAAAACTGGTTGGAGGGGGGGGGAGGGTTTAAAAAGAATTGGAATTTTTGGGGGAAAGAGGGGGATTTTTGGAAAAGGAATAAATATTTTAGAAAGGGGGTGGGGCAAATTTTGGGGGAGGGGGAGGACCCCTTTAAAAGGTGGGTGGGGGTTGGGGAAAAAATTTTGGGGTAAGAAACCCCTCAAAAAGCCTTAAAGGTTGGTACAAAAAAAACGGAAAAAGGGGAAATCCTTGGGGGGAAAAGTTTTTGGGTTTAAATAACCCCCGGGAAGGAAAGGGGGGGGTCGGAGGGGGAGGCGGGGTCAGGACGGGGGGGAAACCCAATTTAAATTGGAAAAAAAATTTTTTTTAAAAAACCTTAAGTTCAGTGGGGTTTGGGGGTTGGGTTCGCCCCCCGGCCTGAAAATGTTTTTTTGAAAGGGGTTTTTGGGAGTGGTTTTGTGTGTGTGTTTTTGGTAATTAAATATTAAAAAAAAATCTAATTTCATAAAAATATATTTAATCCCCTTTAAATTAATATTATAATAAAAAATTTATAAATTTATTTATAGTTTTTTAAAATAATTTTTTATAATTTATTTATAATTAAATAAAATATTTATTTGAAAAATAAAAATATTTATATATTTATATTAATAAAATAATATAATATTTTTATATTTTCTATAAATAAAATTAAAAAGGGGGAATTTTATTATAATATTTATAATTTATTATTAAAATATATAATAAAAAAAAAAAATAATTAATTAAACAAAAAAAAAAACAAAGGGGGGTTGGGGGGGAAAGAGGGGGGGGTAAAAGGGGGGGTTTCAAGGGGGGGGGGAAAAAAAGGGGGATGGGGGGCGGGGGGGAACGGGAAAAGGGGAAAAAACCCGAAAAATGGTAAAAGGAGGTGGGGGAAAAGGGGTTCCGGAAAGGGGATGCGGGCCAAGGGGGGGGAGGAAGGGGGGGAGGCCATGGTTAAAAGGGGGTTTGTGGAAAGGCCCCCGGGGGCAAATTGTTTTTGGGGGGGGAGGAAACTTTTGTGGGGTCAGCATTAAGAAAGTTTAAGGGGGGGTTTGGAGGGGGGTACGGGGGAAAAAGGGAATTTTGTGGAAAAGGGGGGGGGGGGGACCCCGGGGTTGGGGGCCCCCCTTGGGGGGGGGGGGGAAAGGGGGGGGGGGGGGGAGGGGGGGGGGGGGGGGGGGGGGCCGGGGGGGGGGGGGGGGGGGGGGGGTGGACCAAGGGGGGGATGGGGGTCAAAACAGAAAGGTTCTAGGGGGGGGAAGAAAGGGGAACCCAGGAAAAAATTTTTGGAAAAGAGAAAAAAGCCCCCCAAAAAAGGGGGGGGGAAGGGAAAAGAGGGAAAAAAGACAAAGTTTAAAAAGGGGAAAAAAACTTGACTAAAAAGGATGGGAAGGCCAAAAAAAAAAGGGGGGGGGGGCAGCGGGGTGGGTGGGGAAAAAAAGGTTTTTTGGAAAAGGATTGCCGGGCGAATGGCAGCCCCCCCTTTTTGGGAAAAAGGGCCCCGGGGAAAAAAAAGGTTGGGGGGGGGGGGAAAAGGAACACAAAGGGGGGGGGAGAAAAAGGGGGGAAGGGAGGGGGGGGGGGGGCGGGGGAACCGTGGGGATTTAAAAGGGTGTCCAAAAGGAAAAGAACCAAAAGGAAAAAACCCCCGGAAATCCCCCTAAAATGGGTCGCTCAAGGAAAAACGAATTTCCCTAGTCTAAAAGGGTTCCCCGGCTATTTTCCCCGGTTCAGGGGAGGAAAAAAAATTTTTAAAAGAAACCCCTCCAAACCCCGGCCAAAAGGGTGGGATCTTTCTTTAAAAAGGGGGAAACCAAAAACCCAATTCCACCGGGGGGGTCTTCCGGGGGCCCCCCCGGGGGCCGGGGTCCCGGGGCCCGGCCGGGGTCAAAGGGTCCCATTTCAGGGCGGCGGGGTAAACCGCCCCAAGTTGGCGGTTGGGGTAAAAACCCGGGGGAACACCCCTTTGAGGCCTGGAAACAAAACGCCCCCAAAATAAATGGCATACTCCCCGGACAAAAAAGACTAACGGGCCGGGCCCAGCCCAAAACAAAAAGATGACAGCCCGGAAACACAAACAAAAAAACTGACAGACAGAACCCAAAAAAAAAAAAAGGACAGACAGACAAAGCCCGACAGACATAAAAAAAAAAAGGGACTGACAAAATTTACACACAAACAAAAGACGACAGTCGACAGACAGCCCAGACACACAAACAAAAAGAGGGAAAAGACAGACACAAAACAAAAAAAAGGGACAACGACGACGACAGCCCATCAAACTAAAAAAATGCCCAGCCAACACCCCAAACAAAAAGACGGGCCCGACAGCCCAACAGACGGGAAGGGGGGACAAAAAAAGAAGACAAACAGACGGGGACAAAAAAAAGACTGACGAAAAACAAAAGACGGGACAACAGACCCCACAAAAAAAAGGGACAGACAGACAGAACAGACGGCCAGACATACAAAAAAAAAGGACTGCCCGACAGACCCACAAACAAAAGACAGACAGACAGACGACGACAGACATCCAAAAAAAAAGATGACGGGGACAGACCCAAAAACAAAAAACAAAACAGACAGACGGGACGGGACAGACAGAAAAAACAAAAGCCACCCGGGACGGGACGGGCCCAAAAAAAAAGAAACCCAGACAAAAAAAAAGACAGACAGCCAAAAAAAAGACAGCCCGACAAACAAAAAGACTGCCCTCCCGACAAAAAGACGAAGCCAGACGGGAAAAACCCAAAAGACAGACAGACAAAAAAAAAAGACGCTACAAAAAAAAAAAGGACAGACAGACAAAAAAAAAAAGCGGGCCAAAAAAACCAAATGACAGACAGACAGCCGACAAAAAAAAAAATACAAAAATTTACAGCCCACAAAAAAAGACCGCCCGACGGACAGATAGAGACTTTATATAGTCAAAAATAGCCCAAAAAATAACGTCCCCGCCTACCTGGGTTGGGGGGGCCTGGGACACCCCCCCTGGGGGGAGACCCCCCCGCCCAGGGCGCGTGGGGGCCCTTTTCACCCACTTTCTCGTACCTGGCGGGGCGTAAAGGGGTTTCCCCAAACCTCGGGGCCCTCACCTCGCCCCACGGCGGCCGGGGCTGGGGGCGCCCCCCTGCCCCGGGCCACCACCACGGTTTCCCGGGGGCCGGGGGGGGGGGGGGGAAAGGGAAAGGCGTGGTGAGGAAGGAGCAAAGTTTGGGGGATTTAATTTATTTAATGCCAAAAAGGGGGAATGTGCCAGACCCCTTTTTAGAGGTCATATGGGACTTTTGGGGAAAGCCTTTTTTAAAAAGGGGGGGGGGGTTAAAGGGAAAAAAAAAGGAAAAAAGGTGAGGGAAAAGGGGAAAAAAAACGGAAAGTTACAGCAGGATGGGTTGATCAAAATGTGGGTTGGATTTTTGGGGGGGAAGGAGTTAAATTTTCCAGGGGAAGGAAGGGGATTCCGGGGGGGATGGGGCCCCAAAGGGCAGGGAAAGGGCGGGAAAAGGGGGGACAAGGGAGGGAAGGAACTGGGAAAGAGCAGGAATAAAAATGGGGGCAGGATAAATTTGGAAAATGTTGGGGCAGTGAGAGGCACTTTCAGGGTGTGCAGAGGGGTTTGGGGGGGAGCGTTTAAATGAGATAGGAGTGGTGTGAGGTTGGTATGGCCCAAAACCCCGATACCGGTATACTGAATAAATGTATAATTTTTAGATTAAATAAAAGTGGGAGTTGGGCCGGGGGACCGCGTTTGCAGCGCTCCAAGCAGCCACGTTTATTTTCCCCGGGGAAATAAAAATTAATGAATACGACTTCCCAAAAAATATAAAATACTCCCTCTAAGGGGTGTGGGGTGTTTTGTTTTGGGGTGTGTGGTGTGGGGTGTGTGGGGTGTGTGTGTGTGTGTGTGTGTGTGGTTTTGGGGGTGGGGTGTTTGTTTTTGTTTTTGTGTTTTGTTTGTCTTGGGGTGTGTGTGTGGTGGTTTGGAGTGAGTGTGTGTGTGTGTGTGGTTTTGTATGTGGGGTTTGGGGTTTTTTTTGGTTTTGATTTTGGGGTGTGAGGGGTGTTTGTTGTTTTGTGTGTGTGTGTGTGTGTGTGTTTGTGTGTGTGTTTGGGGTTTGTGGTTTTGGGGTTTAGTGTGGTGTGTGGGTGTGAGTTGTGTGTGGGGTGTGTGAGTGGTGTGTGTGGGGGGTGTTTTTGGGGGTTTGTTTTGTGTGTGTGTGTGGGTGTGGGGTGTGTGTTGGGGTTTGGTTGGTGTGTGTGTGTGGGTGTGTTGTGTGTTTGTGTGTGGTGTTGGTGTGTTGTGTGTGTGTGTGTGTGTGTGTGGCGTGTGGGGTGGGTTTTGTGTGGGGTTTTATTTTGTGGTGTGGTGTTTGCGTTTGAAAAAAAAGAAAAAAAGAGAGAAGAGAGGTGGGGGGAAAGGGGGTGAAAAAAAAGCCTCGGGATAGAAAATGCCCAAAGGACATTAAAAAGTTTAGTTCACCAATAATTTTCTAAACACCCCACACTTGTATTTTTAAATTCAGTAACGAGGGGGCGGGGTTAAAAACAATACATCACCAAACCCCAACACTCTGGGTCAAAAAAATTGGCATTTGTAATTAACTCGACACAGGGCATTCCATTTCCCGGGGGTTTAAAGAAAATCACAAAATTAAACCCCGAGCAGAGACATTCCCATGCCCTTTTCATCTATAATTATTGCTGAATTGTTCCCCTTTCCCCACCCACCTCTTCCCCAATCGTTTTTCTTAAAACCCCTTTACCCCAGATTTTTTCCTTTCTATACATTATCGTCCCGTTTTTTTAGCCTAAAAAAACGAAAAGTAACTTAATATACCAAAATTTAAATAGTGGGACAATGATACTAAACAGGTCATAAACTTTTAAAAACATTGCTTTTTATTTTAAATTTAAAAACGTCTAATAAATACCCAAATTACAAAAGGAAATTAGTTTTGGGTCTCAAGGGGGTTAAACCTTTTTTTTTCCTTCTCTTCATTTCTCTTCTATGGTTTATACTTTATATCAGCCTGTTCATGTCCAAAACCTCAACAACCCTAACCCGGAAAATATTTTAAAAATATTTAGGTTTGGTGAGTTTACGTTAGGTTTTGATCATAAGGGAAACCCCCCCCTGTAAACTGGACTGCCGCACGGAATATCGGCCTGTTGCCCCAAGGGGCCTTAATTTTGGAGGGGCCCGTTTTCAACTTCCCGGTTTCCCCCTCGGTAACCAGGAAGGAAAACGAAGCGAATTTTCGTAGGTTTTTAGTTCCTAATAAAAAAGTCGCGATAGGGGACGGAAATTTTCATAAGAGTGAAAGGGGAAACTATAGGGGGAAAGGGGTGGGAAAGATTTGGTTATAAAAAAGTAAAGAAGAGGCGTTTTTGGCGATGTTGAGGTTAGTGGGGATGAGGTTTAAAGGGGTTTTAAAGGGTGTGAAATGAGGTTACGGGGGGAGGTGGAGGGGGGGGTTTTGGGAGGGGGGTTTTTTTGGGGGGGGGGGGTAGTGGCAGGGTTTAATTCGTGGCTTTTGCGAAACGGCAGTTTTTAGGGGGTGTAACAGTGGGGGTGAATGTTACGGGGGTGTGTGTGTTGTGTGTGTGTGGGTGGTGTGTGTGTGTGTGTGGGTGTGTGTGTTGTGTTTGTGTGGTGTGGTGATTTAAAACCATAAGGATTGAAGTTTTTTGAGGGGTTCGGATTTTACTCACCTCACAACCCCCTCAAAAAATCCCAAAAACCTAATAAAAACTACTCAATTTAAAAACACATAACACCCCTTAACTCACTCACAATTAAACCCCAAAACCCCCCTCACCCCCAAATCATAACTTTCATAGCCCCCTCACACTATCATAACCCTCACAAAAAAATCATAAATACTCATAACCCACTCACAACCCCAAACATAACCCCTAATTTAACCCCCCACAAAAACTCACAACCCACCACAACCCACTAACCTAACCTCCCTAATTTTTAATAATTCTTATTAAAATCTCTAACAACCCCTCATAACCCCCTCACAACACCCTCCAACCCACTAAAAAACCCTTTATAATTATTTAAACATATCTTAAAACTCTCTAACCAAAAACCTCCCTAAACCCCCTCACCAAACCCCCTCACAACCCCCTAACAACCCCTTTATAAATTTTCCAAAACATATCTTAAAAACTCTCTAAAACACCTCATAACCCACTCACAAAACCCTCACAAACCCCTAAACCCCTAACAAAAACCCCATTTAAATTTTTAATCATATCTTTTAAAAAATCTAAAAAACACCAAACAACTGACAACCCACTTTAAAAAACCTCACAAACCCAGCACAACACCGGGCCCCCTTAAAATCCCCTCCCTACCAAAGCACAAAACCCCACTCCACCCCAACCAAATTTAAAAATCCCACATTCCACACCGTAAACCAAAACCCTAAACATCCCAACACCACCCTTTTGTCCCTCACCATTAAAAAAAAACCCCAACCACAAAACCCAAAAAACCCCCCTCTCCTATCCTTCCCAATATTTTCCTCTCCTTTATTTCCCCCCCACATATAATAAAAGCCAATATTTTTCCCCCCCCCCCACACTATAACCCCCTCCTCTTAAACCCCCTACCAAAAAATAAAAATACCCACCCCACCCACAAACCCTTCCACCCTTTTCCCTCAAACTCCCCCACTCGCACCCCCACCACCCCCACCCCCCCCCCAACCCACCCTCCCACCCCCACCACCACACCCTTTACCCCCCCCCCCACCCCACCAAAAACACCCACAAAAAAAACCCCCAACCACCCCACAAAAAAAAACCCTTTGGGGCCAAACCCCCCAACCACCCCACCCTACCCTCCCCCCAAAACCCAATTAGGGGACAAAACCCCTTTTGCGGCCCCCGGCATTTTTAAACATGGCGGTAACAGTAGGGTTTTAGGCCCGCATTTAAAAACGGGGGAAACGCCGGGGGGCCCTCGGGGGTTGGGGGGGTGGGCGCCCCCGGGGGGGGGCCCCCCCCCAAAGCGCCCCGGGAAAGGGGTCCCCTGCAGGCTCCCTTTTTCCCCTACCCGGGAGCTCTCGACAAGGAAAAACAACTTTCCCCAGCCACGAGCCTTTTGGGGGGCCCCCTTTGGGCCCCCTCCCCGCCGGATTGTCCCCTTCCCGATTTCCCAAACCCAAAAGGGGAAAGGGTCGGTTTTTAGGGGAGCGTGCCACATTCCCAAAATAGCCGAAGTTGGCGTGACCCGGGCTATGCAGGTAATAGGCCTCGATTCAGTCTCACGGTTTCAATTCCCCTGATTTTACAAAGTAATCATCCCCGGGGATACCCCATAAATTCCCGCGGGAAAAACCACTTTTTACCAAAGGCATTGATTCGTCTCTTTAACGCTATTTAGTTCCATGTCTCCCCAACCATAGAGTAAGGGCAGGGGTCACAAGCCGGGGCTTGAAAAATCCGGATCTTTGTCCCTTCCGCACCGGGAAAGACAAAACCAAATACTCCCCCCCGAGCGAGTTTCCCTAAAAAAACCGTGGGCTTTTGCCCAAACCGCCGTAAGACTTCTTGGGCGTGACCCGCCGTTCCTTATGGATGCCCTAAACCCAAAGGGAATTTTTTAAAAATTGTCTTTTGGTGGGGTCTATGGTTTAGGGTTTTAAAATTTTTTTTTTTGCCAATTTAAAATTTTTATTCCCAAGGAAAAAATTAAAAAAGGGGGAAAAACCAAAAAAAAACGTTAAAAATTGAGGTGTTTTTAAACCCATTTATATAAAGGTTTCAAAAAAGGGATTAACCCCCTTTTTTTTCAGTAAAAAATCATATTTTTTTAAATAAATCGAAAAAAATTGAAGTTTACAGGAAATTTTTGTTAAAAAATAAAGATTTAAAACTTGAAAAAGGCCCTTTTGTGAGTCATAGCAAAAGAATTTGCAGTTTAAATACGTGAAAAAATGGTATTGGTGTATTTTTCATGTTTTAAATATCTCAAAATCTACAAAAAAATTGGCATCTGATAATTTTCATTGGATTTGAACACACAAATTTTTAAACCTTTGGGTTCTATGCATTTTTTCCCTTGGCCCCAATAGTTAGGAAATTTAAAAAGTTTTATAAAAGGGAAAAAGAGTGAAAAATTCTGTGATTTTAATAACCCCATTTAATAAAACCCCTTTTAAAGTTTTTAAAAATTAGAGGGGTAGAAAAATTTTTATGCCCCAATAAAGGGGGGACAATATACCCCTAATAATCTCCTAAAAGGGTACTTTAAAAAAATTTGTAAAAAACCTGGGTCTTATATAAAAGGTTTTTGGGGCTTAGGTTAGGGTTAAAGGGTTTTAAATTTTTTTTTTTTGCCCATGAAATTAAATTAAATCCTAAAGGAAACATTAAAAGGGTAAAAACAAACAAACTTTTAATTTTTTAGGTGTTTTACATATTGAAAATGATTTGGTTCCCCAAAAAAAAGGGGACCCCTTTGATTTTCAAAAAAAAAATCTAATTTTCTTAAAAACTCGCAAAATTGAGGTTTTACGGAAATTTTATGAGGAAGAGTAAAAAGAAAATTTTACAGGCCCCTTTCAAAATTTAATAAAAAAAAATGTATTTTTGGGAAAACAAATGAGTAAAAAAAGTGTTTTTGGTGTATTTTGAAAAAATTTTTTAAAAAATCTCAAAAATCATACCCGAGGTAATTGGGCTTATGATAAAGGATTGTAGAAATATCAAACCAAACAAAATTTTGCTTCTATTCAGTTTTACCTAGGGCCTAATAGGTTTACGGAGTAAAAGGATTTTATAAGGAAAAATACGGAAAAATTTTTTTTCGGACATATTTGCGTTTTCAAAAGGGAAATCCCCAAAAATTTTACACTTCCCACATCCGCAAAAGAAATTTGGGCCTTCCGCAATTTACGGAAGTGTTTGCGGAAAAATGCCCAACCTCTGGCCCCCTTTACCCAACATTATGTATTAAAGTAACAATCTTTTTGGGATGATCTATTAAAACTAATAGGGTGGGGAAAGTGAAAAACCCTTAAGTCTATACATGCGCAGGGGCTGGGCACGTTCCTGGATTTTGGGGTATTTCCGTACCTGTACTTCCGTACTTCGGGGCCGGGTTTGTCCGTACCTGTCTTCCCCTACCTTATTTTAATTTGTTCTGTCCTCCCTTTCCCCCGTACCTCCGTACCCGTACCCTAAACTATTAAAACGCGCCCCCAAAAAAAAATAGTCCCTACCTAAAAATAAAACAAAAAACCCCAAAGGGGAAAAATACCTCGGAAACCCTTTATAAAAATAAATAACCCCAAAATATTTTTTACCATCAAATAATCATCCCCAAAACAATTAAAATAAAATTTGTCTCCAGTCTTTACAGTTCACAAATGAGTGAAATGAATAAAATTTGTTTTTAAAACACCAAATTTTTCTAAAAGTGTAAACCCTTTCTCCATGCGAAAACCTGTAACATGGTGGACAGCTGGCAAATTGTATAGATAAGTAGACACATAGAGCTTACAATTTTTATGAATCATTTTTCAAAATGCAGCAGTAATTAACCACTGCTTTTTGTTTGGGAGTATTTTATTCTGCTGCTAAAATCATGCTTTCGGATCCGCAGGATTTTAAGCGATAAATTGATTTAGTTTTTTTTGACACATATGGAATTTTTGCCTGGAGTTATTAATATAAAAACATAACTTGCATCTAAACATGACCTTATGACTATTCTTTTTAAAAACACCCATTTACCCTCAATTTCCACATTGCGGAAATTTTTCAAAATAATAAAGGCAGCGTTCCTAATAGCCATTGAGTGATGGGATCATTTTTCTACCCCTTTCAAAATATAGCTGGAGCTGTAGTTGAAAAATTTTGGTGCTTTTCATCCGGCATCCCATCATTTCACTAAGCTGCCGCTTACCCACTCCCAATGTTTGGAAATTCAGGTAGTCAATAGACTTCTTTCCTCTGAGTTGTCAACATGTCACCCCTCGCAAATTAAGGATCTTTTAGACAAAAAATTGTTGGAGTTGAGACGGTTCCATCCACAAGCCAACCCAAAGGGCTGCATTGCATTTCCTAAAAGATTTTCTATTTTTCTGTAAACTCCAACCTCCATTTGGAACCTTTGTTTCCAAGCTTCTCGCCACCCGCCAACTCAGCTCCCTTCGCAGTTGAAGGTTCATTTGCACGATACCGCCACTAAATGGTAAGCTTTGGGTGTTGCCCAAAGGGCGGTTCCGCCGTGCCCCCGTGTCCCATCTGCTGCAGACTGCAGCCCAGGGAAGGGACGATGTCTCCCGCGTACAGAGGTGGCGTGGGTGCCCGAGTGGCGAGTGGATGAGCACCACCGTGGTCCCCAGGGTCTGGGCTGTCAGGGAGTCCTCCAGGGAAGGACCTCCCCGGTGGCGACCACCGGGGACCCTGTCACCCATGTACCAAACGTCGTTGAAGGGGAGAAGTGATAGGATGTTTGTACTCATTAACTTGGGTT
>JACEEZ010018785.1:25000-48928 GCA_016584305.1 Chionoecetes opilio
AGCAACGTCACACTAAAATCCTGCAATGATTGCACCAACATTCTGTTGTTACGTGATGTGTGACTGTAATTCTAGCTGTGCATCATTACCTCACGACGCCACTCTCTGGCTGATGGAGACACTGACAGTGTTTAATAGCGCCGCCTCGCAGTATTGTGGCGACGGCCGCAAGTTCGCAACCCTCCGTGAGAACATAAGAAGAACATAAGAAAATAAGGAAGCTACAAGAGGCCGCGAGGCCTACACGTGGTAGTTCCTGTCACCTAACACTACCTACATCCAAGTAGGTAGTGGTACATCCACGGTACATCCGTGAGCTCGGGGATGCTTTTATGCTTGTTGATACAGGAGGTAAAGCAAAGGTTAGCAGACAGCGCCATCAATAATTCTGGCGCCAAACTACAATTCCCATTTTGAAGGGGAACTATAATCGTTCCTTTTCTTTGGGAGACACACATATATATACATATATATATATATATATATATATAATATATATATATATATTATATATATATATATACGTATATGACAAAGCGTGACAAGGGGGGGGGGTAAACAACGAACAAAAAAGCGTTATGTAATTTTTTAATGTCCCCTAATGGTAATAAATATAGGCCTTGTTTTGGAAGTTTACGCCTCGCTAGCTACTCACCGCCACTAACCTACATCCCCCGATGCCTATTTTAAGACTGTTGTGATGCAGGCCATTACTGATACAGCCATTACTCATACAGATGTGTTTACCCCAGACATTGCTCTTGAATATATATCACTATTTAAATTTACTATTGACCATCATAAGAAAAAACGTGATAATCAAAAGCTATGTAGTTAGACATGGGGAAATGTATGACATTGGAAAGCAAAAACTGAAAATCACAAGGCAAACAAAGGCAACTCTGGAGAGAACAACACAGTCAACACACACACACACACACACACACACACACACGGTGCCACGACCATGTCAAAAGCACACTTCAAGCGCGGCGGGCGTCGAACCAACGACCTCAGCTGCAGACAGTGAAGTCACAAAAACCTCGCCAAGGTAACGATGTGGCGGCCGCCGTCCTGCCACTGCCTGCTGCGGGCAAGGCTGCGGGCGAGGCAGACGAGAGCCATCCGTTGCAGGGCGTGATGGAAGACCCGGGAACGAGTGTCTCGGAGGCAGTGTCCCCTGTCAGCATTAAGGTACCAACCGATAAGGTGCTTTGTGAGGAGTACGTTAGCCACAAGGAGGTAGTGGAGCCTAGCGTCGAGGCCAAGGACCTCAAGGGAGCTCCTGAGCCTTCTGCTCACCAAACACAACAATATGCAGCCGGGGACAAGACAGCATTGACTGAAGAGGCTATTGTGATTGAACGCATGTTCAACATCCCCAGGCGTCAACGGGGAAAGATTATGGGTGGCCAAGGTTCATTTGTAAGCCGCCTCCGCGACTCCAACGAGGTGCAGGTCACCTTCGATTACAGAACCGGGATTCTGAGGCTGCGGGGCCACGCCCAACACGTGGACCGATGCCACGCTGACATGATGAACATTGTGAATTTTTCACAGAGTAAGGACAACGTCCTTCCTCCAAAAGGTGAGGCGAAGGCTAGTAAAGCAGAGATGAAAATGACTAAAGCTTCACAGAGCAAGAAAAGCGTTTGTACTCAAAAATGTGATGTGAAGGCCAGAAAAGCAGCGGCCGTGAGTGAGGTAGTGAAGCCTCTTCCTGCACAGCCATTGCAGCAGCGGCAGAAATCCCGTGACAGCGCGACCACTCAGGGAACAGCGACGCGCTGCGACAAAACAGAGAATGAGAGAGTGGCAACAATGGCCACATATGCACAGGCATTGAAACAGCCGCGTCAGTCGTGCAGCGGCGCCGCGACCACTGGGGGAGCTGTGACACGTCGGGATGTACACAGCGGTGTGCACGCGGCAAAGGAAAAGGAACGCAAGGACAAGAACAGCCCGGCAAAGTCCTCCGTACAACTGGATACGCTCAATGAAAACAGAATTGTCAGCTGGAGTCTCAAAGTTCCCCTGCAGTACCGCCAGCAGTTCACGGGGAGGAACAACACCTTGCTAGAACCCCTCCGTGAACTCCGCCAGGTGGACGTCTTTATAGCGTACCACCAGGCCAATCACCGGGTGGTCTTCCAGGGGCCCAAGAACAGTGTCAAACGGTGCCACGACCATGTCAAAAGTACACTTCAAGCGCGGCGGGCGTCGAACCAACGACCTCAGCTGCAGACAGTGAAGTCACAAAAACCAGGACCTATCGCCCATTGAGTGCCTGAAACATCGCTGAAACGCCACTGAAATAAATAGGCATACATACAGACAAAAAGACTAACAGACAGACAGACAAACTAAAAGACTGACAGACAGACACACAAACAAAAAGACTGACAGACAGACACACAAACAAAAAGACAGACAGACAGACAGACAGACAGACATACAAAAAAAAAGACTGACATACATACACACAAACAAAAAGACAGACAGTCAGACAGACAGACAGACACACAAACAAAAAGACTGACAGACAGACACACAAACAAAAAGACAGACAGACAGACAGACAGACAGACATACAAACTAAAAGACTGACAGACAGACACACAAACAAAAAGACAGACAGACAGACAGACAGACAGACAGACAGACAAACAAAAGACAGACAGACAGACAGACAAACAAAAAGACTGACAGAAAAACAAAAGACAGACAGACAGACACACAAACAAAAAGACAGACAGACAGACAGACAGACAGACATACAAACAAAAAGACTGACAGACAGACACACAAACAAAAAGACAGACAGACAGACAGACAGACAGACATACAAACAAAAAGACTGACAGACAGACACACAAACAAAAAGACAGACAGACAGACAGACAGACAGACAGACAAACAAAAGACAGACAGACAGACAGACAAACAAAAAGACAGACAGACAAACAAAAGACAGACAGACAAACAAAAGACAGACAGACAAACAAAAAGACTGACATACAGACAAAAAGACAGACAGACAGACAGACAAACAAAAGACAGACAGACAAACAAAAAGACTGACATACAAACAAAAAGACAGACAGACAAACAAAAAGACTGACAGACAAACAAATGACAGACAGACAGACAGACAAACAAAATGACTGAAATACAGACACACAAAAAGACCGTCAGACAGACAGATAGAGACATATATAGTCAAAAATAGACAAAGATAACGTCCCCGCCTACCTGTGGTTGAGGGGGCCTGGGACACCACCCTGGAGGAGACGCCCTCGCCCACGCGCGTGGAGGCCTTCACCCACATCTCGTACCTGGCGTGGGCGTCAAGGTTCTCCACCTCGCGGCTCACCTCGCCCCACGGCGGCCTGGCTGCGGCGCCGCCCTGCACCGCCACCACCACGGTCTGCAGGGCCTGGGGGGGTGGGGGGGCAAGGAAAGGCGTGGTGAGGAAGGAGCAAAGTGGACGTGATTGATTGATTTAATGCCAAAAAGGTGAATGTGCCAGACATCAGAGGTCATATGGCACTATGGCAAAGCATAAAAAGGGGAGGGGTTAAAGAAAAATAAGGAAACGGTGAGGGAAGGGGAAAGAACGGAATGTTACAGCAGGATGGTTAGATCAGATGTAGGATGTGGATTTATTGGAGGAAGGAGGTTAAATTGTCCAGGGAGAAGGAAGGGGATTCCGGGAGGATGTCCACAAGACAGGGAGGTCGGGAAAGGGAGGACAAGTGAGGGAAGGAACTGGAACGAGCAGGAATAAGATGGGGGCAGGATATTAGGACATGTTGGACAGTGAGAGGAACTTGACAGGGTGTGCAGAGGGTTGGGGAGGAGCGTGACATGAGATAGGAGTGTGTGAGGTTGGTATGGCCATAGACCACTGTATACCGGTATACAGTGATATACTGTATACTATTTAGATTAAATAAAAGCTGGGAGTTGGCCGGGGTACCGCGTTTGCAGCGCTCCAAGCAGCACGCTTTATTCGGTGAAATAAAGAATATAATGAATACGACTTCCAAAAATATATCAAATACTCCCTCTAAGTGTGTGTGTGTGTGTGTGTGTGTGTGTGTGTGTGTGTGTGTGTGTGTGTGTGTGTGTGTGTGTGTGTGTGTGTGGTGTGTGTGTGTGTGTGTGTGTGTTTGTCTGTGTGTGTGTGTGTGTGTGTGTGAGTGATGTGTGTGTGGTGTGTGTGGTGTGGGGTGTGTGTGTGTGTGAGTGTGTGTGTGTGTGTGTGTGTGTTTTGTGTGGTGTGTGTGTGTGTGTGTGTAGTGTGTGTGTGTGTGTGTGTGTGGTGTAGTGGGGTGTGTGTGTGTGTGTGTGTGTGTGTGTGTGTGTGAGTGTGTGTGTGTGAGTGTGTGTGTGTGTGTGTGTGTGTGTGTGTGTGTGTGTGTGTGTGTGTGTGTGTGTGTGTGTGTGTGTGTGTGTGTGTGTGTGTGTGTGTGTGTGTGTGTGTGTGTGTGTGTGTGTGTGTGTGTGTGTGTGTGTGTGTGTGTGTGTGTGTGTGAGTGTGTGTGTGTGTGTGTGCGTTTGAAAAATAGAAAGAGAAAGAGAGAGAGAGAGGTGGGGGGAGGGAGTGAAAAAACGCCTCGTATAGATATGCAATGGACATTAATAGTTTAGTTCACCATAATTTTCTAAACACCTACACTTGTATTTTTAACTTCAGTAATCGAGGGAGCGTGTAAATCCATACATCACACCCTGAATCACTCTGGGTCAAAACATTGGCATTTGTAATTAATCTCGACACAGACATTCCATTCCAAGGTTAATGAAGTATCACAAGATATCACGCGATGCAGAGACATTCAACATGCCTTTACATCTATATATTATGCTGAATTGTCCCCCTTCCACACCACCTCTTCCCTATATCGTTCTCTTAACCCTTCACGCCCAGATCTTTCCCTTTGCTATACATTATCGTCTGTTGTAGCCATAAAATAACGAAAGATAACTTAATATACCAAATTACTAGTGGACAATGATACTAAACAGGTCATATCTATAAATCATTGCTTATATTAATTAAATCGTCTAATAGTACCCAAATTACAATGGAAATTACGTGTGGGTCTCAAGGGTTAATCCTGTTTTTCCTTCTCTTCATTACTCTTCTATGGTTTGATACTTGATACTCAGCCTGTTCATGTCCAAGCCTACAACAACCCTACCAGGAAAATATTTTAGAAATATTATAGGTTTGGTGAGTTTACGTTAGGTTAGATCATAGACCACTGTAAATCTGGACTGCGCACGGAATATCGGCCTGTTGCCAAGGGCCCTTAAGTCGGAGGGCCTGTTTTCAACTTCACTGTTCACGTCGGTAACCAGGAAGGATATCGAAGCGAATTTTCGTAGGTTTTCAGTTCCTAATAGAAGTCGCTGATAGTGACGTAATTTACATAAGAGTGAAAGAAGAAACTATAGGAGATGAGTGGAGATGATATGAGTATATAGGAAGTAAAGAAGAGGCTGTTATGGCGATGTTGAGGTTAGTGGAGATGAGTGTAAGGGTTGAAAGGGTGTGAAATGAGGTTGCGGTGAGGTGGGAGGAGGGGTTGTGGGAGGAGGGGGTTTATGGGTGGGGGGGTATGGCAGAGGTTGAATTTCGTGGCCTTCGCGAAACGGCACGTAATTTAGGTTATGTAACAGTGTGGTGAATGTTAACGTGTGTGTGTGTGTGTTTTGTGTGTGTGTGTGTGTGTGTGTGTGTGGTGTGGTGTGTGTGTGTGTTGTGTGTGTGGGTGATTAAGACCATATGAGTTGAAGTTTATGATGCGTCCCCCCCGGATTTCACTCACCTCACCAACCCACTCACAAATCACAACACCTAATAAACTACTCATTAATACCACATAACACCTCTAACTCCCACAATACCTCATAAACCCACTCACAACAAATCATAACTATTCATAGCCACTCACAAATATCATAACCCTCACAAAAATCTAACTACTCATAACCCACTCACAACACCCTCATAACCACTAATAACCCTCACAACAACTCACAACCCCTCACAACCCACTAACATAACCTCATAATTATTAATAATATCTTTAACTCTCTAAACACTCATAACCCACTCACAACACCTCACAACCCACTAACAACCCTTCTAATTATTAATCATATCTTATAACTCTCTAACAACACCTCATAACCCACTCACAACCCACTCACAACCCACTAACAACCCTTCATAATTATCAATCATATCTTATAACTCTCTAACAACACCTCATAACCCACTCACAACACCCTCACAACCCACCACAACCCACTAACAAACACCTCATAATTATTAATCATAATCTATAAAATCACTAACAACACCTCATAACAACTGACAAAACCCACTTTAAAACACCTCACAACCCACGCACACACCTGCCACCTAACTATCACTCCTACCACATGCACAACCACACTCCACCACAACCCATTACAACTCCCACATTCCACACCGTAACACACACCTATCATCCCAACACCAGCCTTCTGTCCCTCACCACTACCACAACCACAACATAACACACCTCTCTCTATCCTTCCACAATATTCCATCTCCTTTATCTCCCCCACCCCACTATAATCACAGCCCAATATCTTCCCACCCCCCACCACACTATAAACCCCCATCCTCTACCCCCTACCACAACTATAACTACCCACCCCCACCCACAACCATTCCACATCATTTCCTCTCATCTCCCAGCCACTCGACACCCCACCACCACACCCCACCCCCAACACCACATCCCACCCCCACCACCACACTTACCCACCACCACACCCCACCACTACCCCACACCCTACCACCACCACCACACCTTAGCCACACCCCAACCACACTTATGCGTTCTCGTACAGTCAAGGACGTGTATGTAGATGGATCATAGGGCCCCCTATGCAGCCTTGCGATTTTAAAACACCTGGCGCGTAAACAGTCCAGAGATATAGTGGTCTATCAACAATCATTGGGGCATACCCGGGGGCGCGTCGCCTCGCCCACCCTCGACTCCACTCCCGGGGTCACCACGCGCGAGCTCCCATGCAGGCTCCTTTCCATACCAAGCAGCTCTCGACAAGAAACATCACTTGCCCCAGTCCACGAGCCTTGTGGGCCCCCCCCTTGGCCTCCTCCAGCACCGGATTGTTCTCTTCCAGATACACCCGATGGAAGATCGGTTTCAGGGTAGCGTGCCACATGCCCATATTAGCCGAATTGGCCTGACGGACTATGCAGGTATAGGCCTCGATTCAGTCTCACGGTGCATCGCTGATTTGACACGTAATCATCCCAGCGATCCCCATGATTCTGCGAAGACACTTATTACCAAAGGCATTGATTCGTCTCTTCAAGTCGCTATTTAGTGTCCATGTCTCACAACCATAGAGTAAGACAGGGATCACAAGCGACTTGAAGATCCGGATCTTGTCCTCTGCACAGGTACCGACAACACCAAATACTCCCGCTGAGCGAGTCCATAACACCGTGGGCTATGCCAATCCGCCGTAAGACTTCTTGACGTGGACCCGCCGTCATTATGGACTGCGCTACCAAGGTATGTAAAAACTTGTCTATGTGTGGTCTATGGTTAGGTTTAAATTTTTTTGTTTTGCCAATGAATTTATTAGTCCTAGAGGAAACATTAATAGGGAACAACAAACAAACGTTAAGATTGAGGTGTTTTACCTATTGATATAATAGGTATCTCAAAAAGGGATACACCTTTGATTTTCAGTAAAAAATCATATTTTCTTAAATAACTCGAAAACTATGAAGTTTACAGGAAATTTCTGTTAAAAAGTAAAGATAAAGCTTGAACAGGCCTTTCTGATGAGTCATAGCAAAATGAATTTGCAGTTTAAATACGTGAGAAAATGGTATTGGTGTATTTTGACATGTTATTAAATATCTCAAAATCTACAAGATATAATTGGCATCTGATAATTGCATTGGATAGAACACATCAATCTTAACAACTTTGCTTCTATGCATTTTTACCCTTGGCCTAATAGTTACGGAGTAAAATGATTTTATAAGGAAACAGAGTGAAATATATCTGTGATATTAATACCCTATTTAATAAACCTTATTAAGAGTATAGATAATTAGAGGGGTAGAATATTATATGCCCTTAATAAGGGGGCACTAATATACCCCTAATAATCTCCTAAGAGATACTTTAATAAATTATGTGAAAATACCTGGGTCTTATATATGGTTTGGTGAGCTTAGGTTAGGTTAGGTTTAAATTTTTTTGTTTTGCCGATGAAATTATTAGTCCTAAAGGAAACATTAATAGGGTAACAGCAAACAAACGTTAATTTTGAGGTGTTTTACATATTGATATGATAGGTATCTCAAAAAATGGGTACACCTTTGATTTTCAGAAAAAAATCTAATTTTCTTAAATAACTCGCAAACTATGAGGTTTACAGGAAATTTCTATGAGAGAGTAAAGAAAGAACTTGAGCAGGCCTTTCTGATGAGCATATAAAAATGTATTTGGAAAACATAATGAGTGAGAAAAGTGTATTGGTGTACTTTTGACATATTATTAAATATCTCAAAATCTACAAGAGATAATTGACTTATGATAATGGCATTCGATAGAACATATCAAGCCAAACAACTTTGCTTCTATGCAGTTTTACTCTAGACCTAATAGTTACGGAGTAAAAGGATTTTATAAGGAAACATACGGAATTTGCGGACATATTTGCGTTTGCAAAGGCAAATCCCCAAACATTTACACTTCCGCACATCCGCAAACGAATTTGGACTTCCGCAATTTACGGAAGTGTTTGCGGAAGTGCCCACCTCTGACACATGCACACACATTATGTATTATGTAACAATCTTTTATGTGAATGAGTCTATATAAGCTAATAGGCTGAATGTGAAGACATTAAGTCTATACATGCGCAGAGCTGGGCACGTTCCTGGATTTGGGGTAGTCCGTACCTGTACTTCCGTACTTCGGGACGCGGGTCGTCCGTACCTGTACTTCCGTACCTTATTTTACTTTGTTCTGTCCGTACCCGTACCTCCGTACCTCCGTACCTGTACCCTATAACTATTAAAACGCGCCTGAAAAAATATAGTCAGTACCTCAAAAATAAAACAAAATACAAGGCTATAATACATCAGAGCTTCATAAATATATATAGCAATATATATTTACCATCAAATAATCATCAAATCAATTAAAATAAAATTTGTCTCCAGTCTTCACAGTTCACAAATGAGTGAAATGAATAATTAGTTTAAATCACAAGTTTATTCTAGAGTGTATAACTCCTACTCCACTTCCTTCTCCTCCTTGTACTGCTGCTACACCTCCTTGTAGCCTAGGAGGTGCATGTTGCCCCTCACAAACACCAGCTGCTCAAACCACACCAGCTGACCACACCACACCAGCTGTCTGGTGCCCTCCTGCCTCTTCCTCTGATCCTCCCACTCTCCTCTATGTCCTGGGTGAACAGCTGGGAGGAGTCCAGCTCCACGTCAGACAAAGAAATATCTGACGTCCCCTGTGGTGTATGGGTTCTGGACGCAGATGGTGCAGGCGTGCTGGTCCTGTAGCTCACACTACTACAGCTACTATCCCCAGACACACTCCTGCTCCTGTCGCTATCACTTCTTTTCACGTATTTGTCCATGTTTAGTTGTAAACACTAAACAGTAAGCAATAGCAGTGAAACTTTGAAACGCGTTGCCGGGTGATGTGACTGTAAACATAAAACGTTGTTGATCTTGAGCTTGATGCCGCACGTTTGGTGTTTACCAGGCACCACAGATGCACGGATCTCGCCTTAGGAAATGATCAGCTGACAGCTAGTGGCAAATTGCCCGCCAAAACGCGTGAAAGTTATTCTGTGGACTGTTTTTTCGTCTTCGTTTTTTTTTTTTTTCATCATAGAAAATATCAGGTACGGAAGTACGGACCCAAAATTTCGCAGGTCCGTACCTGTTACTTCCGTACCTTTGAAAAACTTTCCGTACCTCCGGACTTCCGGACCTAGTTTGGAAGTCCGTAGGTACGGAGGTACGGAGGTACGGACAGAGGTACGGAAGTGCCCAGCTCTGTACATGCGTCTACCTGCAATGCTGTAAAACGAAGAAGTATTACATGAGGTTAAATTTGAGTGTTGTTTTCTACAACTCACAACTAACCTTCTCTCTCCTCTCTCTCTCTCTCTCTCTCTCCTCTCTCTCTCTCTCTCTCTCTCTCTCTCTCTCTCTCTCTCTCCTCTCTCTCTCTCTCTCTCTCTCTCTCTCTCTCTCTCTCTCTCTCTCTCTCCTCTCTCTCTCTCTCTCTCNTTTCCCTCTCCCCTCTCGCTCTCTCTCTCTCTCTCCCCCCCCCTTTTTTTTTTTTTTTTTTTAGTATGGGCTTCCCCCCGTCGCCAGCCGGTGCCGGGACAGGTGGATCGTCGTCTGGGGGAGTACTGGACGGCAGGGTGGGGGGCGGCGGCGTCTCCACCACCCTGACCGACCACCGCGCCTGTCCGCCGCTGGGGTTGTGGGCGTGGCACGGTAGTTACCGGAGGCCTCGGAGGCGACGACTCAAGGTGGAGAATGGTCCGGCAGCTTCTGTAGAGGGAGGTAGACGAGGAGGAAAGAATATGGAATTAGGAAAAAAGAGAGTAAAGATGTTGTTTCGTTTTAGGAGTTTGGTGTGTTTTACTGTTTTGTTTGTTGTTGTAGCGCACAAATAACCTTTTTGACCAGAAACCCCAGACCCCCTTACTGTAAATTTGGAATGGCGTCGCGCCCGGGTTTTGGTCCAGGTGACGAGGGACCCGGGAAATACCCACCACGAGCAGGGCAGGGTAGGGCGCGCCGGCCTCACCTCCACCCCGGGCCCGAAGGATTTGGATTCTTGCTGCCACTGACGGAAGGAAGGGAGAGAGAGAGAGAGAGAGATGAGAATGTGATGTGTGTGGTAAGAGGGGGAAGAAGAGAAGAGAGGGGGAAGAGAGAGAGAGAGATGAGAGAGAGGAAGAGAGAAGAGAGAGAGAAGAGAGAGAGAGAGAAGAGAAAAAGGAAAAAGAAAAAGAGAAGAGAAAGAAGAAAAGAGAAAGAAAGAAAGAGAGAGAGAGAGAGAGAGAAGGAGAGAGAGAGAAAGAGAGAGGAGAGAGAGAGAGAGAGAGAGAAAAAGAAAGAGAAGACATAGGAGAAAAGAGAGAGAGAAAGAGAGAAAAAGAGAAGAAGAAAAAAGAATGAAAGACAGACAAGAAAAGAGATCTACAGACAGACAGACAGACTAAACAGACAAACAAAAAGAATGACAGACAGACAGACAAGCAAATAGGACAACAGCCCAAAAAAAAGACTAAACGGGACAAAAACGACAAAACTAAAAGCTGACAGACAGACCACAAACAAACAAGACTGACAGACAGACCCACGACAACAAAAGACAGACAGACAGACAGACAGACAGACTTACAAACTAAAGGGACGACAGACAGACCCAAACAAAAAGACAGACAGACAGACAGCAGACAGACCCGACAGACAAACAAAGACAGACGAGACAGACAGGCAAACAAAAAGCCCGACAGAAACAAAAGGGACGACAGAAAGACACACAAACAAAAGACGAAAGACAACAGACAGACGACATACAAACAAAAAGACTGACGACGACACAAAACAAAAAGACAGACAGCAGACAAAGAGGACAGACAAACCAAAGACAGACGACGACAGACAAAAAAAAGACGACAGACAACAAAGACGACAGACAAACAAAAAGATGCTAAAACAAAATTCCGACATTTAGCGGACAAACAAAGACAGACAGACAAACAAAAAGACCTGACATCAACAAAAGTACACAGAAAACAAAAGCTACCAGGCAACCAATAAAACGACAAGGGAAAAACAAAGCTGAAATAAAACAAAAAGCCCCCTGGGCAACAGAAGAGGCATATATGTCAGAAAAGAAATACGCCCCCGGGCTACCTGTGGTTGGGAGGGCCGGGAAACCTGGGGAGACCCTCCCAGGCTGGAGTTAAAAAAAAAATTGAAGGGGTGGCGCAAAAATACTCGGGTCATGAAGGCGGGCCTGTGGGGGGTGAGCAAAAGTTCGAAAGGGCATGGGGGTGGGGGGAAGGAAAGGGCGTGGTGAAAAGGAAGAAGTGAGACGTGATTGATGATTTATTGAAAAAGTGAATGTGCCAGAATGAGTATATGGATATGGAAGCAAAAAAAGGGAGGGGAAAGAAAAATAAGAAACGGGAGGGAAGGGGAAGAACGGAATGGTTTACGGGCAGGATGGTTAGATCAGATTTTAGGATGGTTGATTTATTGGAGGAAGGAAGGTTAAATTGTCCAGGGGGGAGGAAGGGGATTCGGGAGGATGTCCACAAGAAAGGGAGGTCGGAGAAGGGAGACAATGAGGGAAAGGAATGGAACGAGCAGGGAATAAGATGGGGGCAGGATATTGGACATGTTGGACAGTGGAGAGGAATTGACAAGGTGTGAGGGGGTTTGGGGGAGGGCGTGACTGAATAGGAGTGTGTGAGGTTGGATGGCCATGACATGTTAACCGGTATACAGGGATCCGTATACTATTAGATAATAAAAGCTGGGAGTTGGCGGGGTTACCGCGTTTGCAGCGCTCCAAGCAGCACGCTTTATTCGGTGAAATAAAGAATAAAATGAATACGACTTCCAAAAATATATCAAATACTCCCTTAAGTGTGTGTGTGTGTTGTGTGTGTGTGTGTGTGTGTTTTTGTGTGTTGTGTGTGTGTGGGGTGTGTGTGTGTGTGTGTGTGTTTGTCGTGTGTGTGTGTGTGTGTGTGTGGTGAGTGTGTGTGGGGTGTGGGGTGTTTTTATGTGAGTGTGTGTGTGTGTGTGGGGTGGTGTGTGTGAGTGTGTGTGTGTGTTGTGTGTGTGTGTTTGTGTGTGTGTGTGTGTGTGTGTGTGTGTGTGTGTGTGTGTTGGTGTGTGTGTGTGTGTGTGTTGTGTGTGTGTGTGTGTGAGTGTGTGTGTGAGTTTTGTGTGTGTTTGTTTTGTGTGTGGTGTGTGTGTGTGTGTGTGTGTGTGTGTGTGTGTGTGTGTGTGTGTGTGTGTGGGGGTGTGTGTGTGTGTGTGTGTTGTTGTGTGTGTGTGTGTGTGTGTGTTGTGCGTGTGTGTGTGTGGGTTTTGTGTGTGAGTGTTGTGTGTGTGTGTGGGTTTGAAAATAGAAAGAGAAAGAGAGAGAGAGAGGTGGGGGGAGGGAGTAAAAAAAAAAAAACGCCTCGTATAGATATGCAATGGACTTTAAATAGTTTAGTTCACCAAAAATTTTCTAAACACCTACACTTGTATTTTAATTTCAGAATCGAGGGAGCGTGTAAATCAATACATCACACCCTAAATCACTCTGGCTCAAAACATTGGCATTTGTAATTAACCCGACACAGACATTCCATTCCAAGGTTAATGAAGTTCACAATATATCACGCGATGCAGAGACATTCAACATGCCCTTTACATCTATATATTATGCTGAATTGTCTCTTCCACACCACCTTTTCCCTATATCGTTCTCTTAACCCCTTCACCCCCAGATCTTTCCTTTGCTATACATTATCGTCTGTTGTTAGCCATAAAAAATAACGAAAGTAACTTAATATACCAAATTAACTAGTGGACATGATACTAAACAGGTCATATCTATAAATCATTGCTTATATTTAATTAAAATCGTCTAATAGTACCCAAATTACAATGGAAATTACGTGTGGGTCTCAAGGGGTTAATCCTGTTTTTCCTTCTCTTCATTACTCTTCTAGGTTGATACTTGATACTCAGCCTGTTCATGTCCAGGCCTACAACAACCCTACCAGGAAAATATTTTAGAAATATTATGGTTTGGGGGATTTACGTTAGGTTAGATCATAGACCACTGTAAATCTGGACTGCGCACGGAATATCGGCCTGTTGCACAAGGGCCCTTAAGTCGGAGGGCCTGTTTTCAATTTCCCTGTTCACTCGGTAACCAGGAAGGATATCGAAGCGAATTTTCGTAGGTTTTCAGTTCCTAATAGAAAGTCGCTGATAGTGACGTAATTTACATAAGAGTGAAAGAAGAAAACTATAGGAGATGAGTGGAGATGATAGGAGTATATAGGAAGTAAGAAGAGGCTGTTAGGGGCCGATGTTGAGGTTAGTGGAGATGAGGTGAAAGGGGGTTTTGAAAGGGTGTGAAATGAGGTTACGGTGAGGTGGAGGGGTTTGTGGGAGGAGGGGGTTTTTTGGGTGGGGGGGGTAGTGGCAGGGGTTGAATTTCGGGGCTTCGCGAAACGGCACGTAATTTTAGGTTATGTACATTTGGTGGTGAATGTTACGTGTGTGTGTGTGTGTGTGTTGTGTGTGTGTGTTTTGTTGTGTGTGTGTGGTGTTTTGTGTGGTGTTTTGTGTGTGTGTGGTGTGGTGATTAAGACCATATGAGGTGAGTTTATGATGCGTCTCGGATTTCCCCTCACCTCCAACCCACTCAAAAATCACAACACCTAATAAACTACTCATTAATAACAACATAACCCCTTTTAAACTCACTCACAATACCATAACCCACTCACAACAAATCATAACTATTCATAGCCCACTCACAACATATCATAACCCACTCACAACATATCATAACCCACTCACAACAAATCATAACTACTCATAACCCACTCACAACACATCATAACCACTAATAACCCCTCACAACCCACTCACAACCCACTAACATAACCTCATAATTATTAATAATATCTTATAACTCTCTAACAACACCTCATAACCCACTCACAACACCCTCACAACCCACTAACAACCCTTCATAATTATTAATCATATCTTATAACTCTCTAACAACACCTCATAACCCACTCACAACCCACTCACAACCCACTAACAACCCTTCATAATTATTAATCATATCTTATAACTCTCTAACAACACCTCATAACCCACTCACAACACCCTAACAACCCACTCACAACCCACTAACAACACCTCATAATTATTAATCATATCTTATAACTCTCTAACAACACCTCATAACAACTGACAACCCACTTTAAACACCTCACAACCCACGCACAACACCTGCCACCTTAACTATCACTCCCTACCACATGCACAACCACACTCCACCACAACCCATTACAACTCCCACATTCCACACCACTCCTAACACCAGCCTTCTGTCCCCCCACCACTACCACAACCACAACCATAAGCACACCTCTCTCTATCCTTCCACAATATTCCATCTCCTTTATCTCCCCCACCACACTATAATCACAGCCCAATATCTTCCCCCCCCACCACACTATAACCCCCATCCTCTACCCCCTACCACACTATAACTACCCACCCCCACCCACAACCATTCCACATCATTTCCTCTCATCTCCCAGCCACTCGCACCCCCACCACCACACCCCACCCCCAACACCACATCCCCACCCCCACCAACCCCACCTTTAAACCCCACCACCACACCCCACCACTACCACCACACCCTACCACCACCACCACACCTTAGCCACACCCCAACCACACTTATGCGTTCTCGGTACAGTCAAGGACGGTGTATGTAGATGGGATCAGTAGGGCCCCTATGCAGCCTGGCGATTTCAAAACACTGGCGCGTAAACAGTCCAAAGATATAGTGGTCTATCAATCAATCATTGGGGGCATACGCCGGGGGGCGCGTCGCCTCGCCCACCCTACGACGCCACTCCAGGGGGTCACCACGCGCGAGCTCCCATGCAGGCTCCTTTCCCATACCCAAACAGCCTCGACAAGAAACATCAACTTGCCCCAGCCACGAGCCTTGTGGGCGCCCCCTTGGCCTCCTCCAGCCGGATTGTCTCTTCCAGATACAACCCCATGGGAAGGATCGGTTTCAGGGTTAGCGTGCCACATGCCCATATAGCCGAAGTGGCGCTGACGGACCCATGCAGGTTAATAGGCCTCGATTCAGTTCACGGTGCAATCGCTGATTTGACACTTTAAACATCCCAGCGATAACCCCATGATTCTGCGAAGACACTTATTACCAAAGGCATTGATTCGTCTCTTCAAGTCGCTATTTAGTGTCCATGTCTCACAACCATAGAGTAAGACAGGGATCACAAGCGACTTGAAGATCCGGATCTTTGTCCTTCTGCACAGGTACCGACAACACCAAATACTCCCGCTGAGCGAGTCCATAACACCGTGGGCTATGCCAATCCGCCGTAAGACTTCTTGACGTGACCCGCCGTCATTATGGACTGCGCTACCAAGGTATGTAAAACTTGTCTATGGTGTTAGTCCGGCCGCTAAGGACCAGATTTCAAGAGGATGGGGACATGCCGGATAAAAGCACCAAATTTTGTTCAGGCATTCTACAGGGTCCTAGCTATGATTTTGAGAGGGGAGACAAACGATCCAATTACTCAGAAGCCTCTATGAACCATTTTTGTGATAACGGCTAATTTTCACTTAGAAAAATCTTGATGAAATCAAGATGCTTGACACACGGAATGTCATCGACCATCCTGTTGTCAACACAGTCCGCACAGTAGAGCCTGTAGGCAAGAAGCAGTATGAGACATACAAGAAGTCAGTGTTGACAGATGCTACACACTCCATCCATGACCCAATTAAGAAAAACAAATTGCCCCTGTTCAGATCGCCAACACCAAAGAACGAAGAGGGAAACAGGTCGGACAAGTTTTCTATGCTGAAGGATGACGTGGCCCCTCTTTTCCCGTCTCTACATGTCACAAGCACCCCGTGATGGGGACCTGGACACCTTCTTCAAGCATGAGAATCACCCATACCCTCCTTCTTTGGCTGAAAGAGGGAAGCTGCGACAAGGGAAGAAGTTTCCCATCTCACCAACATTTGGGCCCCAAAGACGCAAGAAGAACCCTCTGGCTCATTTGATGTTAGAGTGCTCGATGGTTTCTGCTGTGGTACACTCCCTCCCCCAGTGACTGGCATCACTACATTTGACGATTATGCAAGTGGAGTGTTTGTTCCCCACATCATGAGGCAACTGGAAACCTCTATGAGAGTAGATGTGGTATGGGACAGGGACCTGGACAACAGTATCAAAGAAAACAACCAGAGAGAACGGGGGAAAAGGTGTACGAAGGAAGGTGGCCCGGCCAGACCAAGGTCCCAGGCAATTGGCCCGATTTTTCCCGCGTGACCCCACAAACAAGGTAGAACTCTTCCGTTCCTATCAAGAGATTGTATCCCTACCTTCCCAGCCCCAAGCAGGTCTTTTGCAACATCTGGAGCCTCTGTAGTCTGCAGTGGCACTGACACTCGATTGCCCCATGTGACCACGAAGAGGCAGACACAAGAAATTGGGTCCCCTTACAGAGCCCTAGAGAGTGGGTGCAACACTGCTTTGTACGCAACCGGGGTTCTGACGTTCTTGTCATCCTCATCGGAAGTTCCCTTTCTAGCCGAAGTATCCATCGGCTGAACATCTGGGTCGCCTTCGGCAGGGGCAAGAACTTCCTTTCCTACACATCAATGCCATCTGAGTACCTGGAAGCAAAGTCACAGGCGCACCAGTGTTCCACAGCTTCACAGGGTGTGATACGACTTCTTCTTTCTTTGGAAAAGGGGAAAAAGTCGGTTGGAAACATGGGGTGGCCTACCGAAGTCACAGATGCCTTCACTTATCGTGAACATCCAATGCACAAAACACCTGGAATTTCCAGGAGTTTCCGATGCTGGAACGTTTCCCAGCGTTATATATGACAAGACCAGCCTCTGGTGTCGGTGAATGAAGCAAGAAAGGAATGTTCTGCCAGAAAAAACAGAACGATGAGAACATTCCCCCACTCAACAGGGCCCTGCGAGCAACCAAGCCCTGCAGTGTACCAGGCTTTGGGATCTGGACAACCTGTCACCAGGCCCACAACAGACACCAATGCTGAAGGCTCGGTTGGACACTGGATGCAGAAACAAAGTCCTGGGTTCCTGTCTGGAGCTCGCAGCCTGCGGCACAAAGGGGTGTAAGTAAAATTGTGAAGTGTCCTGCAAAAATGCTGCAGGTTGTGGCGGGAGATGTTCATGCAAGAAACCAGTTGATGCACCGAACTGTGCATGCAAAAGTGAGAAGTAGACACATAATTACAATATGAATCATACCTGCATTTTGATACTGGTGCTTTAACAAAGACATGGCATTCCTGCAGCTGTACAGGAAAACATGATTGTTGTATAATGACTTAAAGAAAACTTATTTTTCATAAAGCACCGTCAGTAGATTAACCACTGTCATTTTTGAATTGCAAAGGAGTATGTTTTAATTCGTGTTCTGCTAATAAACTACTGGCATTCGCGATGTCCGCAGGGGAAGTTTAAAGTCGAATAAATATTGAAATTTATGTTTTTTGACAGCCATATTGGAATATTTGTTCTGGAGTTATTAATATAATAATAAGATAACTTGCATCCAATAAACATTATCCTTATGACATCTTTTTAAAAAACCCATTTACCCTAATTTCCACTGCGGAAATGTCAAAATAATAAAGAAGCGTTCCTTATTAGCCATTTTGAGTGATGGGATCATTTGTCTCCCCCCTTCAAAAATCATAGCTAGGAGCCTGTAGAGTGCCTGAAAAATTTTGGTGTTATCGGCAAAGTCCCATCATTTCATAAGCTGCCGGACTATATCCAGTTTTTTGGATTAGGTAGTCAATAGACTTACTTTCTCTCAGATTCTGTCAAAACATGCCGCCCGCAATATTAAGGATCTTTTAAAAAAAAAATTCAAACAGGTTTTTGGGGTTGAGACGTTCCATCCACAGCCAACTCCAGGCTCACTTGCATTTCCTCAAGTTCTATTCTTCTTAACTCCAACCTCCACTTGGAACTATTGTGTTCCAAGCTTCCTCGCCCCGCAATAGTCCAACTTACGCAGGGTATGAAGGCATTTGCCGATACGCGCCGACGTACAGAAGTGTGCAAGCTTCTGGGGGTTTCCCAGAGTGGCGGTGGTGAGCCGCCGTGGTCCCCCGGTTGTCCCTGGCTGCTGCAGGACCTGCACTCCCAGGGAGGGTGGTGCCTCCTCTGGGGTGGCGGGCGTGCTCCCGGGCGAGCTGGATCACATGCACCACCTCCCTTTTTTTTCAGGGTGGAGCAGTTGTCACGGCAGTGTCCTCCAGGAACACCACCTCCCCTTGGCGACCACCCGAGCCCCTTCCAGTTACTAACTTGTTCTTGTGGAAGGAGGAGATGAAGGTAGAATGGATGTATTTGATATTTTCCTTAATTTATTTTATCTTCGTCTTCATTTTTTCCGGATTCTACCCACCATCAGTAATATAAGGAAAGCTTTTTTTTATATTGATTTTTCATTCTAATCTAAATGATCTAAGTCTTGTGCACTTTTTATTATGGACTTTAATTAAATTATGTATTTGTTTACTCATCGATTTTTTTGCCACGTTTTATCTAATTTGGGAGAGAGAGAGAGAGAGGAGAGAGAGAAAAGGAGAGAGAGAAGAGAGAGAGAGGGGAGGGGAAAGAGAGAGAGAGAGAGAAGAGAGAGAGGAGAGAGGAGAGAGAGAGAAGAGAGGGGAGAGAGGAGAGAGAAAAGGGGAGAGAGAGGGAGGAGAGGAGAGAGAGAGACGAGAGAGAGAGAGAGAAGGGGAGAGAGAGAGAGAGAGAGAGAGAGAGAGAGGAAGAGAGAGAGGGGAGAGAGGAGAGGAGGCGAGAGAGGAGAGAGAGAAGAGAGAGGGGAGAGAGGAGAGAGAAGAGAGAGAGAAGAGGAGAGAGAGGAGAGGGGAGAGAGAGAGGGGAGGAAGAGAGAAGAGAGAGAGAAAGGAGATTGGGGAAGAAGAGGAAGAGAGAGAAGAAGAGAGATGGAGAGAGATAGAGAGAAGAGGAGAGAGAGAGAGAGAAGAGAGAGAGAGAGAAGAGAGATGAGGATTTTAAACTTTCCCCTTTTTAAACCCCCATACCCCGGGGGGCCCCCCAAAATTTTTTTGGGGGAAAATTTTTTTGGGGCCCCCCCCTTTTTTATTTTTGGGGGGCCCCCCCCCCCAAAAAAAAAAAAATTTTTTTTTTTTTTTAAAATTTTTTTGGGGGGGGCCCCCCCATAAATTTTAAAGGGGAAAATTTTAAAAAAAAATTTGGGGGGGGGGGGGGGGGTTTTTTTTTTTTTCCCCCCCGGGGCCCAAAAAAAGGGGGGGGGGGGTTTTTGGGGGAAAGGGGGGGGAAGAAAAAAGGGGAAAAAAAAGGGGGGGGGGGGGGGGAAAAAAAAAAAGAGAGCGAAAAAAAAAAGAAAAAGAGAGAAGAGAGAGAGAGGGGGGGGGGGGGGGAGGAGGAGAGAGGAGAGAAAAGAGAAGAGAGGAGAGGGGGAGGGGGAGGGAGGAGAGCGGGAAACAATGAAGAAGGGAGGGAAATAGAAAAAAAGAGAAAAAAGAGAAATAAATTAATGGGGAAGAAAAATTTACGGGGCCCATACTTTATTTAAATTCATGTCGCATCCACTTTTTAGCATTTTTATCTTTTATAATTTAAATAACGTTATATACTTATATTCTTAGCTCCATACTTTTTATATCTTAATTAAGTTTATACTTATATTACTTAGCTCCATCCATTTAATTCAGTTATATCTGCATCCCTATAGATCAGTGGGGGTATCTCTCCGTATTCACATTATTATTGATATCTAACTATATATTATATCTCATCTCCTCTTTCTCCCCGGGCCCTCCCCCTCTCTCCTCCTCCCCCTCTCTCCTTTCTCTCTCTCTCCCGTCCCCTCTTCCACTCCTCTCTCTCTCTCTCTCCCCCCTCCTCTCTCTCTCCTCCTCTCTCTCTTTTTACTTTTGCTGAGACACTACCATTTTTTCTACAGGGAAGGGATTTAAATGGATAAAGAAATACAATGAACACTGAATTGGTACATGTTGCTGATTGGTTAAAATGTAACAAGCTAACATTTAAATATCAATAAAACTCACTGTATGCTATCACTTCACACATGACACACACACAATGCAACAATATCAAAATTGATAATCTCTTTTATTAAAGAGGTACAAGAAGCTAAATTCCTTGGAGTTGTTTATTGATAGCAAGCTAAGATGGAAAACACACATAGAGAATGTAATGAATAATATTTCAAAAATAATAGGTGTAATATAAAATAAATAAAGAAACCATTGTAATATTGAAGGGGTTTTAAGACCCTATTTATTTATCAATTTGCATATCCATATTTATTGTACTGTTCACTATCTGGGTGGGGATATAAAATATATTGATCAACTATTTGTAAACAGAAAAATTAGTTCGCATAATGTCCTCTAGTAATCGGTATGACCACACAAGCCCAATCCTTTCGTGAGTTTAAAACTTCTAAAATTACATGATATTATAAAGACTATCAGACTATAACTTTTGTTTATAAAGGGGTTGAAATACATACAAAATTGACAGTGGTTTTCAGGGCCACAACGCATAGCATACAAACCAGACGAACCAATAATCTCAAACTTCCATTGTTGTTTGAACTTCCCAATGCTCAACAAAGGTTCCACTCGGGGAACTAAACTGTGGAACAAACTTCCAGATGATGTAAGGAATAAAGAATTAAATCCATTTAAACTGCAAATAAAAGAAAAGTTGAAAAGTAACTATTAAAATTAATTTATTATTATTATAATTGTGATTTGTATAATTAATGTGATAATTATCATTGATCTCTTTATCAGTACTATTATGTATGTGTACTGTTATGGTATGAATGCTTGTTTGTGTATATTCTTTAATATACTTATTAAATTTATTTAATTTAATTGATAAAATTAAGTAGTATATTCAGTAGGGAATATAATTTTTTTTTATTTAATTTAGTTTTTCATATGTAAATTAGCATTAGGCCGTCCTACACGCTACATCTGCTGACCTCTTATTTTGCATAAAGTCCCAAAAAAAGAGTTACGACTCATGGACAAAGGCTTTGACATTTTCTCTACATGTATAATAACTTGTATAATATTAAGGCCAATAAAATTATCAATCAATCAATCAATCTCTCTCTCTCTCTCTCTCTTTCTCTCTCTCTCTCTCTCTCTATCAATGCACCTTGAATGAATGAATGAGAGAGCTGGCCAAAAAGTTCTATGTATGTATATAATATAGTAAAGCATAGTAGTATAGTAGTTAGTATAGTTCGTTTATAGATAGTATAGTCATAGTTAATATAGTAAAAAATTAGGAAAATACAAACTTAAAACCTCTACCTGGTCGCAAAGATCTTTTCTATCTATCTATCTATATACTATCTATATGTTTCACCTTTATTAAAAACATAAAAAATTAAAATTTCAGGATATATTTATTTGGTCTTTAACAGGCAAAGAGGGGCAGGGTAAACGGTATTATTCATTTGCCATTTAAGATCAAAAGATCGCCACGTATACTTTAAAGCCTTAATACCTTTTTAGGGGGGCATGCCGAGTTGAAATACAAATAGATTACTACTCAAAGCGATAAGTTGCGAGAGATTTACAACTAGGAAATAGACGTCCACACTAAAGATGTGGAACGTGTCCAAGCTCGCACAGGCTAAAGTCACCTTTTTAAATACCTTCACCTTAAATACTTCTATTACAACCTGACCTAACCCAACCTAACCTTCACCATTTCCCCCTTCTTGATTTTCTTTAAATTTTTACAAAGAAAAGAAAAAATGCTAAATTTTTCTTGAAAAAGGTTCTAAAAAAAAGTTTAAAAAAAAAAAAGGTGTGGGGATGGGCGGGGGGCGGTGATGGGGGTGAGGGGTGTTGGTATGGTGGTGGTGGTGATGGTGGTGATGGTGATGGTGGTGGTGGTGGAATGGTGGGGGGGTAATGGTGGTGGTGGTGGTAATGGTGGGTGGGGGGGGGGGGGTAATGGTGTGGGGAGGGATGGGGTGGGGGGTGGTTGGGGGGTGGGATGGTGGGGGTGGGTAAGGGGGTGGTGGTGGTAATGGTGATGGTGATGGGGTGGGGTGGTGGGTGGTGGTGGGGGGGTGGTGATTGATGGGGGGGGGGGTGGGTGGGTGGTAGGTGGTGGTGGTGGGGTGGTGGTGGTGTGGTTTGGGGGTGGGGTGGTGGAGTGGGGGGGGGGGTGTTTGGGGGGGGTTGTTTGGTGGGGTGGTGATGGCGGTGGGGGTGGTGATGGTGGTGTGGTGGTGGGGTGGTGATGGTGGGGAGGTGGGGTTTGGGGGTGATGGGGTGGGTGGGGTGGTGGTGGTGATGTGGTGGTGGTGGTGATGGGAATTTGGGGGGGTGGTGATGGTGATTTGTGGTGGGGGTGGGGATGTGGTGGTGGTGGTGGGGTGGTGATGTGGTGGCAGTGGTGGGGGGCCCTTTAAACAAAAGTTAACTTCGGTTTTAACCCTTAATCCGTTATCAAAAAATTAACTTCGATAACCGTTTCAGTTAATTTTTTAAAAAATAAAAGGAAGTTAGCGAAAAACCGTTAACGCTAATTTTTTTTATAGAAAAAAAATCGTTTTTGCTCTAAAAACCCCCTAAAACACCCTTTAAAAGTGCCAAAACTTAAAATCACCTTTTTTGGGGTTTTTTTTAAGGGGTTTAAACCCAAAAAAATAGTTTTTTGCCTTTTGAGTAAAAAAAAAAAAAAAGGAGAATTTTTATTTTAAATAAAAAAAAACCTAAAAAAGTCTATTTCATAGTTTTGGGCCTGTTTAGGTTTTTTTTAAAGGCTTTTAGAGCCCGAAAAAAGGGGGAAAAAAAACAAATGAAACAAAATTTTATATTAAACAAAAAAAAAAATTGATAAAGTGGCCCAAAGAAACAACAACAAAAAATGAAAAACACGATATATTTTTTTATTAAAATTTTTAT
>JACEEZ010018785.1:55679-90679 GCA_016584305.1 Chionoecetes opilio
GAAACGACTAGCTGCAGACAGTGAAGTCAAAAACCTCGCAAGGGTAACGATGTGCGGCCGCCGTCCTGCCCTGCTGCTGCGGCAAGGCGCGGGCGAGGCAACGAGAGCCATCGTGCAGGGCGTGATAAAACCGGGAACGAGTGTCTCGGAGGCAGTGTCCCCTGTCAGCATTAAGGTACCAACCCGAAAAGGTGTTTTGTGAGGAGTACCGTTAGCCACAAGGAGGTAGTGGAGCCTAGCGCCCGAGGCCAAAAGGGACCTCAAGGGCTCCTGAGCCTTCTGCTCACCAAACACAACAATATGCAGCCGGGGGACAGACAGCATTGACTGAAGAGGCTTTTGTAAATTGAACGCATGTTTTCAACAATCCCCAGCGTCAACGGGGAAAGATTATGGGTGGCCAAGGTTTCATTTGTAAGCCGCCTCCGCGACTCCAACGAGGTGCATGCAGGTCACCTTCGATTACAGACCGGGATTCTGAGCTGGGGGGGCCCAAACCCCAACACGGGGGACCGATCCCCACGCTGAATGATGAACATTGTGAATTTTTCACCAGAGAAAGGGAAAACGTCCTTTCCCTTTCCAAAAGGTTTGAGGCGAAGGCTAGTAAAGCAGAGATGAAATGACTAAAGCTTCACAGAGGCAAGAAAAGCGTTTGTACTCAAAAATGTGATGTGAAGGCCAGAAAAAGCAGCGCCGTGAGTGAGGTAGTGAAGCCTTTTCCCTGCACAGCCATTGCAGCAGCGGCAGAAATCCGTGACAGCGCGACCACTCAGGGAACAGCGACGCGCTGCGACAAAAAAGAGAATGAGAGAGTGGCAAAAAATGGCCACATATGCACAGGCATTGAAAACAGCCGCGTCAGTCGTGCAGCGGCGGCCCGACCACTGGGGGAGCTGTGAAAACGTCGGGATGTACACAGCGGTGTGCACGCGGCAAAGGAAAAGGAACGCAAAGGACAAGAACCCGCCCGGGAAAGTCCTCCGTACAACTGGATACGCTCAATGAAACAGAATTGTCAGCTGGAGTCTCAAAATTCCCCTGCAGTACCGCCAGCAGTTCACCGGGGAGAACCCCACCTTGCTAAACCCCTCCGTAACTCCGCCAGGTGGACGTCTTTATTTTTGCGTACCACAGGCCAATCACCGGGTGGTCTTCCAGGGGCCCAAGAACAGTGTCAAACGGTGCCACGGACCATGTCCAAAAGTACACTTCAAGCGCGGCGGGGCGTCGAACCAAAGACCTCACTGCAGACAGTGAAGTCACAAAAACCATGACCTATCGCCCATTGAGTGCCTGAAACAAACGCTGAAACGCCACTGAAATAAATAGGCATACCCTACAGACAAAAAGACTAACAGACAGACAGACAAACTAAAAAGACTGACAGACAGACACACAAACAAAAAACTGACAGAAGACACACAAGAAAAAAGACAGACAAAAGACAGACAGACAGACATAAAAAAAAAAAAAGACTGACTCTACACAAAAAAAAAAAAGACAGCAGTCAGACAGCCCAAACAGACCCAAAAAAAAAGATGACAACAGAAACAAAAACAAAAAGCAGACAGACAGACAACAGACAGACATACAAACTAAAAGACGACAGACAGACACACAAACAAAAAAGGGAAAAGACAGACGACAACAGACAGACAGACAACAAAAAACCCTCACATCCCCTAAACCCCTTCTTTATTATTAATCATATTTTAAAAAACCTCAAAAACCCCCAAAAACCCACCCCAAAACCCACTCAAAAAACCCCTAAAACCCTTCAAAAATTATTAATTTCATTCTTAAAAACTCTCTAAACCCCATAAACCCCTCAAAACACCTCAAAACCCACCAAAACCCCTAAAAACACCTCATAATTTTAAATCAATCTTATAACTCTCTAAAACACCTCTAAAAATGAAAACCCCTTTAAAACCTCACAACCACGCAAAAACACCTGCCACCTTAACTACACTCCCTACACATGCACAACCACACTCCACCCCCAAACCATTCAATCCCACATTCCCTCCACTCCAAACCCCAGCCTTTCTGTCCTCTCACCATACCACAACCACAACCATAAGCAACCTCCTCTACCTTCCACAATATTCCATCTCCTTTTCCCCCACCACATATAATCACAGCCCAATATCTTCCCCCCCCCACCCCACTAAAAACCCCAACTCTACCCCCACCACACTATAACACCCACCCACCCCAAAACCACCACATCTTTCCCCTCATCTCCCAGCCCCAAAAAACCCCGCCCCACCACCACACCCCCACCCCCAACCCACATCCCACCCCCCCCACCCCCCAAAACCCTTTTCCCCACCACCACACCCCCCCACTACCCCACCCCTCCACCACCACCACAAAACCTTTTTGCCACACCCCAAACCCCACTTATGCGTTCGCGGACGTCAAGGACGGTGTATGTAGATGGGGTCATTTTGGCCCCCATGGACTGGCGATTTTAAAACACTGGGGCTAAACAGTCCAAAATATGGGTCATCAATCAATCATTGGGGGCTACCCCCCGGGGGGGGGGCGTGCCTGCCCCCCCCCTACGCGCCCCTCCCGGGGTCACCAAACGCGACCCCATGCGGCTCCTTTTCCCATACCAAGCAGCTCTCGAAAAAAACCAACTTGCCCCCGCCACGACCCGTGGGCGCCCCCTTGGCCTCCTCCACGCCGGGTTGTCCTTCCAATACAAAACCCGAGGGAAGGTCGGTTTCAGGGGAACGTGCCACATCCCATATAGCCGAAATTGGGCGGGATAGGGTATAGGCCCACACCCTAAACGGGCAATCGCTGATTTACACGAAACATCCCAGCGTTTTTACCCCTGATTCGCAAAGACCTTATTAAACCAAAGGCTTTGTTTTCGTCTCTTCAAGTCGTATTTAGGGTCCATGTTTCCAAAACCCCCTAGAGTAAGACAGGGATCACAAGCAAACGAGCCCGGGATCTTTGTCCTTCTGCACGGGGTCCCCCCGCAACACCAAAAACCCCGTGAGGCGGTCCAAACCCGGGGCTATCCCAATTTCCGCCGAAGTAGTCTATGGGTTCGTGTAAATATATATTATTTTGGGTAGAAAGTCAAAAATGAAACTTAATCGTTCAAAATGTATTTTTGGAAGTTGTTGCCAATTTTTGATGGGTTGGGATTTTTAAAAAAAAAAATATATGAAGTGAAAAAATACGGGCAAAAAAAAAACCCCAAATTTTTTTCTGGGCACACCATAGTTTAAAAAAGTAGTTATCATTGCTGGTTTTTGACAATATTTTGATGGAAACCCTCATACACTATTATGAAGTCCCCAAATTTAGACATTTTCCCCAAAACTTATTTTGATATTTAACCGTGGGAAAAGGCAAAATATGTTATAGTGTTTCTTCCCAAAATTTTTTTTTTTGGGGTTCATTGTCATCTCTTTCCCCTAGTAAAAAAGCCCTTTCTTCATCTCTTTTAAAATTCTGGAAGAGGGGGGTTTCTATTGGCACACACACCATCTTTCCGTTTCCACACTGGCACGTTCAGTGCAAGCAAGATTGTGTTTCTTGCAGCTCATCGTTGGGGCTTTCATAGGTCAGCTGGATTTTTGGGGCCCACAGCCAAAACTTGACAATTCCAGGACACAGTCTGGTCGTTTTGCCCCGTGGAAATACGGGGTATCACCTGTCACCCTTTTCTTTTCCCCCCCCGGGTGAGAGGGTCGGAATGTTTGGCTTCTCAAAAAGGTCCTGGGCCCATTTCTGGCCTTAGTGGGCCACGCAGGTGTGTTTTCCCAGATGGGGTTGGTGGCAGCCTGTTACTCCTTGCTTGGTTTCATTTTTTTGAAGAGAGCCATCTGGGGCAAAACTGCTCTAAAAGTTTTTTTTTCCTTTGGGACAGAACAGGCTGCACAGGAAAAGGCTTGAAACCCATCCGCCCCTCTTCTGAGGGGCATCCCCTTCCCTAGAAAATCTGAATGGCAGGATACATTGGGGGGCGTTTTCCATGAAGGCATTAAGCAGTCTGTTTCCCCCTTTTCCCCGATTGGCCCCGTGGTATCACACCCTGTTAGTGCGTGCCAATTGATGGGGGCAGCTGTTTTCGGGGTCCCGGGGCATCAAAAATGGCTAATGGGACGGTGCGGCGACGATCTCCAGTCCCCAGATCGACGAATTTCTGCAATTGTGGCACCTGCGAGAGCCAATAAAAAAACATCTGTCCTGGATAAATGGACATGGCTCCAGCGCTGCAACTTCCAAAAGCTTAAGGATCATGGGGGTCACCTCCCCTGACTCACACCAGTGCCCAAAACCCGGCAGTCATATTTTTCCATCACACTCTTGCGTGTACGCCCAGTTTACTGTGCTCCTTTCAAAAAGCTATGACCCGGGAGAGTGTGAGGGGAACCCTTTTTTGGCATTGCTTGCGAGGGAAAGTGGGCTTGTCCCTAAACTAGTTTAATCTTTAAACCCTTGAGGGCCGTTCCTTCACTTGCTCCCGTCGTCCCGGTAGCTTCCCCTTTAGGGAACTTTTTTTGTAGTTGTCAAAAAACAAACCCTTTGCAGCTCCCTTGCCCTTTGTGTCTGTAAAAACTTGACATAAGCTCTGGCAAGTTTTTCCATTTTGAAGGTTCGGGGAAACCTCAGTTCTTGGACTACAGCCTTTTTATCACATTAACAAGGTGTGGTGCTCCGGGCAGTGGGCTCATTATGTTAGTTTTAGACAAACCTTCCAAAAGGTTGGGTCACACTGCTCTTGTATTGGTTGGTGAAGGGGCCCATTCTTGCATTAGTGTCCCACAGTGGTGAGAACTCAGGGCCCCCAACTACCCGCTCCAGGTCATTCGCACGGGGTGATCGGCGACTACGCATCCTGGGAAAGAGAGAAGAGGAGGCTTTGAGGGCCCAATTCGACCGGCCTTTACTTGTTTCCTTTCACTGTAGTCCAGGCAGTAATTACTTTGGAATTCGGGCCCAGAGGTTTCCATCCAGTGTGCGTTCTTCTAAAAGCGACTAAAGGAAATTTTGGGCCTACTTGCTCAACTGACAAATGCTTGTTGGACTTTTTTTTCCCGGGAAAGGGCTCCCTTTTACATCAGTTTTAACATTCGACTATTGAGGGGATTTATCTGATGGTGGACTGAAGAGATGGCACTTTTGCTAGAAGCCCTTTAAACTTTGCAATGGGCCTTTTTTCCCGGCTTTCTACTTTGCTTTGCTGAGGCAGGGTGTGCTGTGCCGTGGTTCCCTCAGAAAAAAATAAGCAATGTGTTTTCTCAAAAGGCTTTCCACCAGGTCCTGTGAGACAGAATTGGGAAAATCTGTGGGGTTATGTGATTCCTGATATTCCTCCTTTGGGCCTTTTGGGGACTTTGTTCAATGCTCCAGGCGGATCTACACCAATGCGGTGAATGGTACATTTTTGCTTGTATTTACCGGAAATTCCCCTGAGGAATCATCCCAGGTGTCTGGATCTGCACTTTTGAGTTCGTGCAGGGGGCAAAAAACTCAGGGATGTTTGGGGGATTTAAAAACCGTCGGTTGTAAACAAAAAAGTAAATGCCCCCGTTTTTTTAGTGCTCCAAAAACGAAAACCGGTTCCCCCCACGGTTGCCCGCTGAAAAAAATGCAACAAGGCCATGACCTGCTCATGTACATCGTGCCCATTCGTACTTGGCTGTTCCCTTTTGACTTTCTCAAATTCGCCAGCAGCTTTTCGTTTCCCTGGACCCAGCTCCAGTAGGAATCTCTGTGTGCTTCGTTAATCCTGCTGAGTCTTTCTGCTTTATTCCTTTTCACCTTTCTTTATAATACTCAGACTGTTCTTTGTTTTTTAACAACAGACCTTTATCACTCTACTGTGTTATATTTAGTATTATGGAAAATTTCCCGAAACTGCCTAACATTTTGGTACAAGCTTTTAAAAAAATCCAGCAATAATGGTCCACTAGTAACAGTTACCCGTTAAAAATAGCCCTAGCTCCACAGGGACTGTTGATATTCAAAAGAGCAGGTGAATTCTGTCTGTCATTTTTAGTCTGTATTTAACTGGGAAAAATGGTAGAAACTTTTGTGTGGGAATTTTCAAATATTTCTTCAAATTCCTAAAATTCCTAGTTTCCAAACCCCCTCTGTTTGGTCCCAGAAAACCCTCTAAAAATGACAGAAAAAATTTGGGAACAACCTATTTTGCATTCAGTATACTCCAAGGTATTTTTGGTTGTTTTCCAAAATTTCTACCCGAAATTCATATAACCCAGATTTTTTTAACATTACCCGATGGACTAAAGACTTCTTGACGTGACCCGCCGTCATTATGGACTGCGCTACCAAGGTATGTAAAACTTGTCTATGGTGTGGTCTATGGTTAGGTTTAAATTTTTTTGTTTTGCCAATGAAATTATTAGTCCTAGAGGAAACATTAATAGGGGAACAACAAACAAACGTTAAGATTGAGGTGTTTTACCTATTGATATAATAGGTATCTCAAAAAAGGGATACACCTTTGATTTTCAGTAAAAAATCATATTTTCTTAAATAACTCGAAAACTATGAAGTTTATAGGAAATTTCTTTGAAAAAGTAAAGATAAAGCTTGAACAGGCCTTTCTGATGAGCCATAGCAAAATGAATTTGCAGTTTAAATACGTGAGAAAATGGTATTGGTGTATTTTGACATGTTATTAAATATCTCAAAATCTACAAGATATAATTGGCATCTGATAATTGCATTGGATAGAACACATCAATCTTAACAACTTTGCTTCTATGCATTTTTACCCTTGGCCTAATAGTTACGGAGTAAAATGATTTTATAAGGAAACAGAGTGAAATATATCTGTGATATTAATACCCTATTTAATAAACCTTATTAAGAGTATAGATAATTAGAGGGGTAGAATATTATATGCCCTTAATAAGGGGGCACTAATATACCCCTAATAATCTCCTAAGAGATACTTTAATAAATTATGTGAAAATACCTGGGTCTTATATATAGGTTTGGTGAGCTTAGGTTAGGTTAGGTTTAAATTTTTTTGTTTTGCCGATGAAATTATTAGTCCTAAAGGAAACATTAATAGGGTAACAGCAAACAAACGTTAATTTTGAGGTGTTTTACATATTGATATGATAGGTATCTCAAAAAATGGGTACACCTTTGATTTTCAGAAAAAAATCTAATTTTCTTAAATAACTCGCAAACTATGAGGTTTACAGGAAATTTCTATGAGAGAGTAAAGAAAGAACTTGAGCAGGCCTTTCTGATGAGCATATAAAAATGTATTTGGAAAACATAATGAGTGAGAAAAGTGTATTGGTGTACTTTTGACATATTATTAAATATCTCAAAATCTACAAGAGATAATTGACTTATGATAATGGCATTCGATAGAACATATCAAGCCAAACAACTTTGCTTCTATGCAGTTTTACTCTAGACCTAATAGTTACGGAGTAAAAGGATTTTATAAGAAACATACGGAATTTGCGGACATATTTGCGTTTGCAAAGGCAAATCCCCAAACATTTACACTATCCGCAAAAAAGAAAAACCAATATTAGAAAAANCCCCAAAGGGACGCGGGGGTTTGGGGTTTTTGGAGTGGGGAAATGAAAAAATCTAGACGGGGTTATTTTCCCTTGAAAAAAACTTAGCTCTGGTAAATCTTGAATCGGCTTCCTTTTGTATAATTTTTTCAAAGGGGTTTTTGGGACCTCTCTTAATTTGATCCCACAAAGGGTCGGCTCAAGGGTTTTTTAATCTCTTCTTTCAGTTTCATGCAACTGACGAATTCCTTGATTTTATCCAAGCTTCAAGCATTGGGGTCCGGGTTATGGAAGCAAGGGGGAAGGGAAGAGCCTTAGCTTGTAGCACATCCGGTTTTCCCTTTTCGCCACCAGGTGGAGGCATTCATTTTCCTTTGCCTTCTGGGATCGAATGACAGGAGTTTTCCCGTTTTTGGGGTCACCTAGTACGCCTTTATTTTTGAAAAAGCAGTGATTGCAGGGGACCCCCGCCTATTAAGGTAAAAACCCCCAGGATCTTATTTGGGGGTTTCCCCCCTGTGGTCGTTAAAGAACAATACGATATAAATCGGAATAATGCCCCTTTATGTTGCGTCTTTTCCTCACCCCCACTCCAACCTCTTTGGTTCCCAATCTGTTAAATCAAAATTAGCTGGCCGCCCCAACACCTTCATAGTAGAGAATTTGACTCTTTGTGAATGTTACTGAAGCATCTTTCCTCCCCCCTCAACCCCAGCGTCATAAATTTCCACCTGCTCCGCCCCAAAACCCCTTCAAAAGGGGGTTTTTCGGTTCTTACCTAACTGTGTTTTCATCGCCTCAAAATTTACCACTATCGACAACCCATCAGCATTTTTTTGCAACAAAATGCTTACAGCAATTTTTTTTTTTGCATGCTGTACAAAAATGCAATATGCTCATAGTTTTTTTTTTCGACCGTTTGTCTCTCTCTGTCTCTCTTCTCTCTCTCTCTCCCCCTCTCTCTCTCTCTCTCTCTCTCTTTCTTCTCCTTTCTCCCCTCCCCTCTTCTCCTCTCTCTCTCCCCTTTTTCTTTTTTAATATAATATATATATATATATATATATATAATAATATATATATATATATATATAATATAATATATATATATATATATATATATATTAAAATAAAGTTTAAAGGATAAAAAAGTAGTGATTAAAAAAAGTTAAGCGTAAAACAATCCTTTAAACATTAAAAGTTGTTAGTTCTAAAATTTTTGTAAAACAAAAGAAATTCAAGTGACAGCATAGTAAAGTTTTGAATCAAGCAAAAACCAAAATGCAAAGGTGTTCACAATCGCAAAGAGGGATGAGAAAAGACTTTTGGGAGCACAACGTTTTCATACCCATAGCATTTCTACTGACGGATAAAACTTTTGTTATTTCAATGACGTTTCATGTTTCAGGCACTAATGGGCATTTGGGCCGGTTTTTTTGACTTTGTATCTGCATGGGTCCTTTTTCGACGCCCCCGCGCTTGAAGTATACTTTTTCATGGTTGGCACCGTTTGAATTTTTCTTCGGGCCGGGAAAACAAACCCGTGATTGGCTGGTGGTACGCTATAGATACGTCCACCTGGCGGTGTTCACGGAGGCGTTCTAGCAAGGTGTTGTTCCTCCCCGTGAACTTCTGGCGGTACTGCAGGGGAACTTTGAGACTCCAGCTGACAATTGTTTTTTCGTTGACCGTATCCAGTTGTTCATTAGATTTTGCCGGGCTGTTCTTTTTCTTGTATTCCTTTTCCTTTGCCACGAGCACACCGCTGTGCACATCCCGGTATGTCGCAGGTCCCCCAGTGGTCGCGGCGCCTCTGCTGGACTGCCGCGTCTGTTTCAGTGTCTGTGCATATGTGGCCGTTGTTGCCACTCTCTCACTCTCTGTTATGTTGCGGCACGTCGCTGTTTCCTGAGTGATTGCGTCACCCCCATGTACTTGTGTACTGGGGCCACCTGGCCCTCCCTATATGCAGTTGCAATAAGGTGGATTGAGACACTGTGGGTGTTTAGGTTGATATATTCACCGAGTCGTACACTCAACGTCTGTCCTGGACCAAGGGTCCCCAGTCACTGCCTGGATAACCGCGAGGCCCGCGGGAACACACCCTGGGGCGTTTGGCTGGAACACACGCCATTACGCCTCAGTTACCAATTAGGTTTTAACATGTGTCCTTTTTAAGAAGGTTCCTAAGATAAATCTACACATCATGTCTACACCCTATGTCTACACAATATGTCTAAATACAATATGTGCTAATTACACCAGCACATCGCTCGGCCACACCTCACTGTGTCCTCACAGACATAATTCTGCTTGGCCCAAGGAACCAAGGTTTCATCATCCAAATGCATATACACAGATATGAAATGTAAACTTAAAAATAAAATAGTAGCAAAAATAGTATGGTACTACTAATCATAATGCTAACAAGAAAACATGAGAACATTAAGGCCTGTTGACCTAAATTGTGGGCTTGGTCAGAGCATGAGAGGTCAGCTTGACTCTCTTTAGCCTATCAGCATGTACTACGTCTGTAGTATTATGATTTTGATCAAGAAGTATGAATTTATTTCCCTGAATTTTACTTGTGACCAAGTAAGGTCCTGGAAATCTAGAACAACTTATTTTGGCGTTCAGGAGAACGTTTCATAACAAAATCACCTATGGAAATTGCAACAGGACAAGCCTTAATATGCTGTCTACGCATCATCTCCTGACGAGAAGCCTTAAGTTTTCCTCGAACTGATCTGTGAATGATCTGAAAGAATCTTAGTTGAATTTTAGCATAATCGTCCACTGAGTAGACAGGGACAGGAGATTGCAAAGCACATCATAAGGTAGTCGCTTGTCGACACCATACAAAATAAAATGTGGAGTCTTCCTGTAGAGGAATTTACTGAAACCTTTTATTAAAGCCGCTACATGAGGTAGCCAGTCTTCTCAAGAGTCATGAAACTCGCCAGCATAATGGCGAAGGACATAAAGAATCTTCTTATTAGTCCTCTCTACCAACCCATTGCTCGCAGGCTGATAAGCAATAATGAAAGTTTGCTTAATCTTGAACTGCTCACAGATGTTATTAAGAATTTGATTAGCAAATTCAGGGCCATTATCTGAAATCAGCACTCTAGGAGTTGTGTAGGGGCAAATAAAATTTGAAGCTAGAGCATGAGCCAACCGTTATAGCAGACTTGTTAGGCAAGGGAACTAGAATCACAAAACGTGTGAAGTGATTACACATACTAGTACATATGGTGACCCTTGATGACTTCGAGGAAGCTGCAATAAGTCGATGCCTACGGTGTCAAAGGACGATCAGGTAAAGGATATTCAAGGATAGGAGCAGTTTTCGTATTCCCCTTTGGGTTTGTGCACATGACCGACAATTGGTTACATGTTTCTCTGCATCGATGCGCATGGTAGGCCAATAAAACTTATGACGTGCAGCGGACAAGGTTCTGTCTCTACCTGGATGTCCTGCTTGAGGCATGTCGGTGAATGTTTTTAAAAAAAAGCAGTTTCCACTAGACTGGTAGGAATAACTAGTTGAGTAACCGTGTTCTCGTCCATAGTGACCTTACGACAAAGAACTTCCTCAACTTTTGAAAACTGTTAAAAGTGGAACTGACAATTTAGGCAATAAAGATTCATCTCCAGACTCTAGTGCAAAATCACTTTCGACCACACAGGATCTTGGCGTTGAGCATTCGATAAGTCTTGTAGAGAGAAATTGAGGGGTCTGAAGAGCAAATTTGATGTCGATAAGTGGATTTCACAAATTCCCAAGTTTGAAGAGGGGAATGTGGATGTTTTTTCGCTAGTTTTCAGAAAACTGAAGGCATCTGAGAGCCACTGCTACGGGAAATTTTTGCGTGAACGTGCGTCTGCAACATGATTTTTTATTTCCAGGTATATATTTGATAGTAGGATCAAATTTCCTGAATGGTGATGAACAGGGGCCCACACGGCCACAAAGGTTTTTCCCTTTAAAGGATTCAGCACCGCAGTGTGACGTTTTTGAACTGTAATGGGATAACCATAGATAATTTCCTTTAAAGTGCTTAAGAGCCCAACCACAGCGAGAGCTTCAAGGTGAGTTACTGAGTACCGTGACTCTACATCATTAAGCACTCTACTGGAATATGCAAAAACATGAGGCGTTTCCCTTCAACTATTTGCATCAAAACCCCCTCCCACGCCTAGTGCCGAAGCATCTGTCACAAGAGTGAAAGGCATATGGTAGTCAGGAAAGTAAGAATTGGCGCTTGTGTAAGTGCTGTTTCAAAGTATCAAAACTTTGTTGTGGGGACCATTCCAAGCGAAAGGACGTCCTTTTTCAAGAGTCGTGTCAGAGGCCCTAGCAATCGAAGCATAGTTTTTCACAAAGGCACGATAGTAACCCGACACCGAGAAAGGACCGCACATTTCAGTGGTGGTACGGGTTGGGAAATTCTTGACGGCTTTGATTTACAATCCAAGGGTGTGAATTCCATCCTTGTCGACAGCATGGCCTAAAAACTCAATGCGCGACTTGAAAAACTGCATTTGCACACGTTAAGTTTAAGGCCACCCTCAGTAAGTTTCTGAAACAAAAAGGGCAATTTTTCTCAAAATGACTGGATAAGTCTTTGGGGGACAAGTATGAGGTCGTCCATGTAGACGAACAAACCATCCCCTAGATGCCGTGAAACAAGTTGTTTACTAGACGTTGGCATGTAAGAGGTGAGTTCCTCAAACCCATAGGACATCTCAGCCATTCATAATGAGCATTATTTGTTGAGAAGGCAGTTATTTCCCGCGATTTCTCTTCTAACGGAATCTGCCAGAAGCCAGACTTGAGGTCCAAACTGGTAAGAACTGTATTATCCTTCTCTATAGACTGTAAAAGGTCTCTCAAAACAGGGAGTGGATATTGATCCGGTACAGTTAAATTGTTAACTTTCCTGAAGTCGAGCACAGGCCGATAAGTACCATCACTTTTCTTCACCAATAACATGTGTGATTTCCAAGGAGAATAAGACTCCTGTATTATTCCTTCATCCAACATGTCCGTTATCATGTCCTGTACCACAGCTCTTTGGCTATGAGGCATACGATAAGAAGGTACATACGAAGGCTGTGCATCATGTGTGAGCACAATGTTATGCGTGATTTTGTCTATTACTCCTAAAGGTTGTGACCCTGTAATATTTGTGACAACTGCGTCGCTTATAATAGTGTTGGACAAAGACACGAAATATAATAGTGTCGAACAAAGACACAAAATATAATAGTGTCGGACGAAGACACGAAATATAATAGTGTCGGACAAAGACACGAAATATAATAGTGTCGGACGAGGACACGAAATATAATAGTGTCGGACGAAGACACGAAATATAATAGTGTCGGACGAAGACATGAAATATAATAGTGTCGGACGAAGACACGAAATATAATAGTGTCGGACAAAAACACTAAATAACTGCCGACAAGAGCATCTTGTACTCTTATAACGAGTCGAACACACAAATGGAGTGTCGGACAAAAACACTAACTAACTGTCGACAAGAGTATCTTGTACTCTCCTAACGAGTCGAACAAACAAATGGAGTGTCGGACAAAAACACTAACTAACTGTCGACAAGAGTATCTTGTACTCTCCTAACGAGTCGAACAGACAAATGGAGTGTCGGACAAAAACACTAACTAACTGTCGACAAGAGTATCTTGTACTCTCCTAACGAGTCGAACAGACAAATGGGGTCAATATTTGGTCTCCCACGACAACAGCGGACACCAACAAACCTGCAGGGGGGACTGAACGTTTCGTCTCCCCCACTAGAAAAACAGTCAATGCTTAACTAGCAGAAGCGGCTTGCTGGTCACTGTTGAGAAAAATCTCGCTTATATCACCACTTATGACTCACGCTTTTATCCCAGCTTAGGACTCACGCTTTTATCAAAGCTTATAAGGTTGAATGAATTTGAGCCTCTCTTGACACCGCCGCCACTGACTCAGGTTGTGAAAATGAACTTTTAGGCATCTCACGTAGCCGCTTAGTGATTTCAGTAGACACTTCTAGGTTATCCCTTGGCTTAAAATCAAGAGATGAAACGATACGACGCTCTTGTGGAGTCAACAAGGTGATATCATACTGAAAATCTAGAATCAGTTTAAATCTCTATACTGACAGCTGACCACTTTCAACCCATGAATCCAGATTTAAGGCCCCCATAACTTCTGAAGCTATATTAACAGTACGTGCCTGACCTCTCAACCTGCCAGCACTACCCAACTGTGTGGAATATTAGCATTAATACTAACTTCTACCTCTCCCGGCGACGACATATATCAAGAGTAATAACATATATGAGCCACTCCTCAACGACATTTGCTAATATAATTAGCATAAATGACCTCTTCTAATTACACTGAGGTCCCCCCTACACCACTGACAACACCCATTACACTTACAAAAACTTGAAAACGCTCCTACAACTTTACACTTTTCTCTTACAACTTTACACAACAACCTTTCATGAAACAATAAAACTCACAGATAACTAGAGGAGTTACCCTATAAAATGTAACCCGCTCTCTATTGAAAACGAACTTTTCTAAGGGTAGCTGTGCCAAAACACAACTTAAAGGTAGAGTTTAAGAAAATTTCTTTACAAATTTTTACCCAATCACAAATACTGAACTTACTACCCCACTACTATTATCTAAGAAGGAAGTTTGTGTTGTCTGTGCAATCACTTAACACATTTAAAAATGTACCATGTGGAAAAATATTTATCACTCATTACCTTGCCACCCGGGCCTCATCTCACGAGTCTGGCAACTGAACACTTGCTCACGCCCTGGCAAGATATGGTAAACTCTCTCCTCTTTCCCCCACAATTTCAGCCACTTATAACACAATGCTTTTAAAACCCCCGAAAATCCCTGGTGCCGGAGCCCGGAATATTGCTCCTGAGACCGTGACGTATTTTCTAGCCACTCCCTCACAAGAAAAACCCCCTGACATCATGAAACAGCGAATCACAGAGCAGGTTGCTCTGACGTCACCACTTTCTGTGCTCACCGCCCCCCTATCTCCCCTCGATCACATAGGATCACAAAGGAAGGATAAATTTTCACTAACCACTTCTATCACTTCTACCTGTTATAAACACTGGATACTAGTACTCACATTAGCACAGGTACTTAGCTGTCATTGGAGTACACTTAGGCTGAAGAAATTCCTGGGGTGAAGAGATTCTGATGAAGACAGAAATGCTACGAGATTTCCTCCTGCGGTCACGAACCCCACGAAACGTCCACTTGTAGATGGCGGAGATGAATAAATCCACCTGTAGATACCACTTGAAGATAGGAGATGGCGTAGATGGATAATCCAGTGTAGACGCGTAGATTAGCGAAGCGACACTCAGCCTCACACCCTGTCTCACCGTTTCACCGTCTCACAAGGTCGCCATTTCTCATTTGCCTCCTCGAAGAAACAAAGTCCTTTACCGTCTACAAAAAAACAGCTTAACGAGGCAGAAGACAACAACTGGACACACTGCTCACTGTCACTAAGCCTCAACCACACTTTAGGCACTTGGAACCTTTCAAGAAGCGTGGAGAATTAGGTGACTGGGTTTTTCGCGCTCACCACACAATGGCTGCCCCCAACCGGCTTTTTTTCTGTCTTTTTCTAATTAACCCACTCGGAAGACGTAGGCTTGTTGTACGCTGCCACCATGTGTACCGGGGCCACTTGGCCCTCCCTATATGCCGTTGCTATAAGGTGGATTGAGACACTGTGGGTGTTTAGGTTGATATATTCACCGAGTCGTACACTCAACGTCTGTCCTGGACCAAGGGTCCCCAGTCAATGCCTGGATAACCGCGAGGTCCGCGGGAACACACCCTGGGGCGTTTGGCGGGAACACACGCCATTACACCTCAGTTACCAATTAGGTTCCTTTTTAAGAAGGCCCCTAAGATAAATCTACACATCATGTCTGCACCCTATGTCTACACAATATGTCTAAATACAATATGTGCTAATTACACCAGCACACCCAGACTCTTGCAGCTGTTGCGATGGCTCTGCAGGAGGGGGCTTCACTACCTTACTCACAGCCGCTGCTTTTCTGGCCTTCATTTCATCCTTTGGGGGAGGGACGTTGTCCTTACTCTGAAAATTTCATAATTATCATCATTTCAGCGTGGCATCGGTCCACGTGTTGGGCGTGGCCCCGCAGCCTCAGAATCCCGGTTCTGTAATCGAAGGTGACCTGCACCTCGTTGGAGTCGCGGAGGCGGCTTACAAATGAACCTTGTACACCCATAATTTTTCGCGATTGACGCCTAGGGATGTTGAAGGTGCGTTCAGTCATTGTTGCCTCATCAGTCAATGCTGCCTCACCCTCGGCTGCACTTTGTTGCGCCTTGTGAGAGGGAGGCTCAGGATCGCTTTCCTTTGCCTCGACGCTAGGCTCCACTTCCTCCTTGTGGCTCACGTCCTCCTCGCAAACCACCTTATCGGTTAGTGCCTCAATTGTGTTCGGGGACGCTGCCTCCGACACACTCGCTACCGGGTCTTCCAACACGACCTGCACCGGAGGGCTCTCGTCTGGCCTCGCCCGCAGCCTTGCCCGCAGCAGGCAGTGGCGGGTCGGCGGCCGCCGCGTCGTTACGTTGGCGAGGCTTTTGTGACTTCACTGACTGCAGCTGAGGTCCTTGGTTCGACGCCCACCGCGCTTGAAGTATACTCTTGACATGGTCGTGGCACCGTTTGACACTGTTCTTGGGGCCCTGGAAGACCACCCGGTGATTGGCCTGGTGGTACACTATAGATACGTCCACCTGGCTGTGTTCACGGAGGGATTCTAGCAAGGTGTTGTTCCTCCCCGGGAACTGCTGACGGTACTGCAGGGGAACTTTGAGACTCCAGGTGACAATTCTGTTTTCGTTGACCGTATTCAGTTGTACGGAGGACTTTGCCGGGTTGTTCTTGTCCTTGCGTTCCTTTTCCTTTGCCGTGTGCACACCGCTGTGTACATCCCAGCATGTCGCAGCTCCCCCAGTGGTCGCGGCACCTCTGCTGGACTGCCGCGGCTGTTTCAGTGCCTGTGCATATGTGGCCGTTGTTGCCACTCTCTCACTCTCTGTTTTGTAGCGAAGCGTCGCTGTTCCCTGAGTGGTCGCGTCGCCACGGGACTCCTGCAGCTGCTGCGATGGCTGTGCAGAAAGGGGCTTCACTACCTCACTCACGGCCGCTGCTTTTCTGGCCTTCACATCACATTTTTGAGTACTGACACTTTTCTTACACTGTGAAGTTTTCACAAATTTCATTTCTGCTTTACTAGCCTGCGCCTCACTTTTATGGGGAGGGACGTTGTCCTCACTCTGTGAAAAGTTCATAACTTTCATCATGTGAGCGTTGCATCGGTCTAAGTGTTGGGCGTGGCCCCGCAGCCTCAGAATTCCGGTTCTGCAATCGAAGGTGACCTGCACCTCGTTGGAATCGCGGAGGCGGCTTACAAATGAACACTTGTACACCGCCACCGACAGTGGTGGGTCGGCGGCCGCCTCGTCGTCACCTTGGCGAGGCAAGGCGGCGCACGGCTTTCCCTCGCCGGCAGGGAGCTCGTCTTCAGGTGCTCGCGGCTCACATGCTTTCTGGACGGTCTTGGGAAGCTCATAAAGGGAATATTTCACTTGCAAAGACGCTGTCAGTCGAGTGAATGACAACACATCTACTGACAGGTTAATCTTGCCTTGATAAAAACTTAGCTCTTGTAAATCTTGAATCAGGCTTCCCGTTTGTATAATCTTCTTTCGAAGGGTTTTTCGACCTCTCTTAATCTTGATCCTCACAAAGGTGTCGGCCTCAAGGGTTTTAATTATCTCTTCATTCAGTGTCATGCTACACTGACGGAATTCCTTGATATTATCCAAGCCTTCACAGCATTGTGGGTCCAGGTCTATGGAAGCAATGGGAAGGAAGAGCCTTAGCTTGTAGCACATCCAGGTGTTTACTCTTTCTGCCACCAGGTGGATGGCATTCACTTCCTTGCCTTCTGAGATGCGAACTGAACAGGAGATTTCCGTTGTCTGGGTCATCCTAGTACGCCTTTACTTTTGAAGAAGCAGTGATTGCACGGACCCCCGCCGTATTAAGGTAAGAAACGCCGTCCTAGAGATCGTAGCTTGGAGGTTCACCCTCGTGGTCGTTAAAGAACAATACAGATGAGTAAATACGGAATAATGACTCTTATGTTGCGTCTTTTCCTCACCCCTCAACTCCAACCTCATTGGTTACCAATCTGTTAAATCAAAATTATGCTGGCCGCACCAACACCTTCATAGTAGAGAATTATGACTCTTATGTAGAATGTTACTGCAAGCATCTTTCCCTCGCCCCTCAACTCCAGCGTCATCAGATTCCAACCTGCTGGCCGCACCAACACCTTCATAAGGGGTTTCGGTTCTTACCTACACTGTGTTTTCATCGCCTCAATATTTACACGACTATCGATCAACCGATCAGCATTTCTTTGCAACACAAATGCTTGACAGCAAATTTTGTTTTTTGCATGCATGTACAAACATGCAATATGCTCATAGCTTTTTTTTTGCTGCATCTTTTCGTTCATTCTCTCGCTCTCCTCGCCCTCTCGCCTCTCGCTCTCGCTCGCCTCTCGCTCTCGCTCTCGCTTCTCGCTTCGCTCTCGCTTCGCTTTCCACTCGCTCTCGCTCTCGCTCTCGCTCTCTCTCTCGCTCTTCTCTCTCTCTCTCTCTCTCTCTCTCTCTTCTCTCTCTCCTCTCTCTCTCTCTCTCTCTCTCTCTCTCTCTCTCTCTCTCTCCTCTCCTCTCTCTCTCTCTCTCTCTCTCTCTCTCTCTCTCTCTCTCTCCTCTCTCTCTCTCTCTCTCTCTCTCTCCTCTCTCTCCTCTCTCTCTCTTCTCTGACATCACCATATATAATGACACCATAGATAATAAAAAAAAAATGCAGCAGTATAGTGTCACCATATTTACAACACATAATCAACAGATCATTTGAAGAAGGACTGTTTCCAAAACAGCTCCAGATAGCACGAGTTATTCCCATATATAAAAAAGGTGATAAATCTCTCCACCATAATTACAGACCTATATTAGTTTTGCTATGCTCCTGTAAAAAATTTGAAAAAATTATTGCTGTAAGAGTTATGGACTATTTATGCAAACACTCATTATTATCTGAATATCAGTATGGATTCAGACCCAAATATAGCACTGAGTTAGCAGTACACCAGTTCATCCAACATATTTATGAAACTATTGACAGTAAGCAATACCAAATAACAATTTTTTGTGACTTGACAAAAGCATTTGATACTATTTCTCATTCCATACTATTAGAGAAACTTAAAGTGTACGGAGTTCGAGGTACGGCTAACAACTGGTTTAAGAGTTATCTAAGTAATAGACAACAATATACTGTATAACAGCAATTATACAATAACACATCATCATCTTATAATATCCTAGCGCTTCGTGTCCTGGTGGAACGCCGACGTGAGCTTCGACAGGGGATGCTTGCAGCCTATGTTGATCTCAAGAAGGCGTTTGACTCAGTGCATCGTGAGTCACTTTGGGATCTTCTGCGACTTCGAAGGATTCCTGCAAGGACTATTGGTTTGATAACTGGTCTGTATTCTGGGACTGAGAGTGCTGTGAAGTGTGGAGCAGGTGTATCCAGCTTCTTTCCTGTGAATACAGGAGTGAGGCAAGGGTGCCTCCTTGCCCCATCACTGTTCAACGCTTGTATGGACTGGGTATTGGACAAGGTTGTAGATCAAAGTGATTGTGGAGCATCCGTCGGCAACACCAAGATCACTGATCTTGTTTTTGCCGATGATGCAGTAATCTTTGCTGAGTCGCTGGAGGTCCTGGTGATGGCTCTCGAGGCGCTGCACGAGGAGGCAAAGCCTTTGGGACTTGAGGTCTCCTGGCTCAAAACCAAGGTCCATGTGTTTGGAGACTTACTAGATGAAACAGTACAGTCTGTTCATGCGTGTGGCGAGGACATTGAGATCTTGGAAAGTTTTACATACCTTGGTAGCGCAGTCCATAATGACGGCGGGTCACGTCAAGAAGTCTTACGGCGGATTGGCATAGACCACGGTGTTATGGACTCGCTCAGCGGGAGTATTTGGCGTTGTCGGTACCTGTGCAGAAGGACACAGATCCGGATCTTCAAGTCGCTTGTGATCCCTGTCTTACTCTATGGTTGTGAGACATGGACACTAAATAGTGACTTGAAGAGACGAATCAATGCCTTTGATAATAAGTGTCTTCGCAGAATCATGGGGTATCGCTGGGATGATTACGTGTCAAATCAGCGATTGCACCGTGAGACTGAATCGAGCCCTATTACCTGCATAGTCCGTCAGCGCCAACTCCGGCTATGTGGGCATGTGGCACGCTACCCTGAAACCGATCCTTCCCCTCGGGTTATATCTGTAAGAGACAATCCGGCGTGGAGGAGGCCAAGGGGGCGCCCACCAGGCTCGTGGCTGGGGCAAGTTGATGTTTCTTGTCGTGAGTTGCTTGGTATGGGAAAGGAGCCTGCATGGGAACTCGCGCGTGGTGACCCCCAGGAGTGGCGTCGTAGGGTGGGCGTGGCGACGCGCCCCCCGGCGTATGCCCCCAATGATTGATTGAACTAATAATAGTGTCAACTTTGGAGTACCACAAGGCTCGATTCTCGGACTGATATTGTTTTTGATATATATAAATGACATTACATTGGGGGAGGCGGTGACCAAGTGGTTAGCGTCTTGGAGTGCTGAACTCAATGTCCCGAGTTCGAATCCTGCCGGGGGCAACTCTTTCAAGAGCCTGGTAGGGAAACAGAAGGTCCCGAGTTCAAGTCTCACCAAGGAGCAACTGTCAAAGCCATCTTCGAGTGACCGAAGCAACCCACATGGAGCGTATACCTGTCTGCCGATTGCGAGTGTGACGGTGGACTCTAGGGGCTGCATGCGCCTAACCTGAAGATCAAGAACATCATAGAAAATGAGATCTACACCTGAGACCACAGGTGTCACTATAAAAATCCAGCCTGCGCCACCAACGGGCGAGTTCGACCAACATCAAGACTCTCCATATGCCTACAGGCGCTATAGGCTACAAAGTAAAAAAAATAAAAAATTACACATAGCACCAATTTACTAAATTTCCTACTTTTCGCAGATGACACAAATATATTCATAACCGGGAGAGATGTTAATGAATTGATAATTACACTAAACCGATAATCAAATCACGCAGCAAATTTGATCAAATACAATAAACTAACACTCAATATTGGTAAAACAAATTACATTATTTCACATCCTTTAATGACAGAAACACCCCATGCAAATATGAACTTTGATAATGTAATTCTAAATCAATTAATGAAATATGATTTTAAGGTGTCATAATTTTAACTCTACAAAATGGAAATCTCATATAGAATGTTTAAAAACAAAATTGTGTAGAATAACAGGTATAATGTACAGGATTAGAGACCATGTGAATCATGACAGTCTTAAACAACTATGTCTTTCACTAGCATATCCGTATCTATTATATTGTTGTGCTTTATCGGGGGGAGCAAATAAAACATACATTGATAATTATAATCTATTTGTTGAACCGAAGAAGTTGATACGCATAATGTCTCGCAGCCAACGCTATGATCACACTCACCCTCTCTTTATAAGCTACAAATAATTAAAATTGCAAGATATTATACACCTACAGACATGCTTATTTGTATACGGAGCCTTGCATTCATTTCCAATAAATTGTAATTTTAATGTAATAGATCGTAATGACACTAGAAGATGAAATAATTTAAGAACCCCACGGTGTAGAACAAGTCACGCCCAACAGAGTATCCTATTCCGAGGACCCAAACACTGGAACCAACTTCCTCACGAGACAAGGAACAGTAATTCACGAGCTGGATTCAAAAACAAACTTAAAAACATGTTATTAGCTAATTACAATTAGATTTAACGATAATATTTCATTTTTTATATTCTAGGTAAGACGATTATATTGTAAAACTCATTTGTGTCATTTAAGTTGAAAGCCTGCATATAGTAATGCATAGACCACTGTATACCTGGACTGCACACGCGACTATGTTTTGAATTGCGAGGCTGCATAGGGGCCTGCGGGGCGCCCGACAAAGAGATATAGTGGTCTATGGACTATCATATAGACTGGTTTATCAGTATATATGATATACTGTAATCTTCGTAAATGTTTGTTCTATAATATTATCAAATAAAAAACAGTAAAACACGCTAAAGAAATGCCATTACGAGACTATGAAGAAATATGCATGAACTTAATATTCACTTAACTCTTCGCCATTTAAAACTTTGCGAGTCAACTTTTATCATGAAGGGTATCAATAGAAGCGCAATGTTATTAGCTTTCCATTACTATATTTCGTTATCTGATAAATTAATTAGAACCATGCATAGATTAGCGTTAAATAAATAAATAAAATCATCAATCGGGTAATTTTCCCAATTGATGATGTTATTTATATACTTATATATTTCGTTTTCTGATAAATAAATTAGCACCATGTATAAATTAGCGTTAACTAAATAAATAATATCATCAATCGGGAAAATTACCCAATTGATGATTTTATTTATTTATTTAACGCTAATTTATGCATGGTTCTAATTCATTTATCAGATAACGAAATATAGCAATGGAAAGCTAATAAAATTGCGCTTCTATTGATACCCTTCATGATAAAAGTTGACTCGCAAAGTTTTAAATGGCGAAGAGTTGAAGTGAATATTAAGTTCATGCATATTTCTTCAGTCTCGTAATGGCATTTCTTTAGCTTGTTTTACTGTTTTTTATTTGATAATATTATAGAACAAACATTTACGAAGATTACAGTATATCATATATACTGATAAACCACAGTCATATATGATAGTATATATATATATATATATATATATATATATATATATATATATATTATATATATATATATATAAATTTTATATTATATATATATATTATATATATATGATATCTATTTTATGAATGAGCGGCCCTCCGACTTCAGGGCAGGCAGGTTCAGGCTCATGTGCAACAGGCCGATATTCCGTGCGCAGTCCAGGTATACAGTGGTCTATGAGTAATGTTATGGTAGGTGCATTTATCATTATTATCATCATAAATATTATTATCATTATTACAAATATTATTATTTATATTGTTATCATCATTATTATTATTACTATCAATATTATATTATATAGCTACTATTATTACTATTATCTATTGATGAATTAATTAATCATTTATTGTTATTATTGTAATCATCATTACTATTATCATTATTATTATAAATATCTTTCTCATTGTTACTATATTCATCAACGGTTATGATCACGAAATAACATCATCACAATTATGATCAGTATTATCTATCATATTTTATTAGTGTTATTGTTATTATTATTATCACTTATCATTATTATCACTTATCATTATTATCTATAATTATTATTGTTATTTTTAATATTATTATTATTATCATTATTATAATTATTATTAGTATTAGTATTACTATTTATAATTATATTACTATTATTACTACTACTACTGTTATTGCTATAATTCTTTGTATTTGTTTATATAATACTATTGCTTATTATATCCTTATTTTATCCTTATTTTCGTCAATTTCATCATCCTAATTTTCAAAATTTTTGCCCTCGTGATTGGCATCATTTTCATCCCTCTTTTTGCATCATTTACAATCATCATCCTTATTTGCATCATTTGCATCATTCTTTTTTCCATCATCCTTATTTTCATCATTATCATCATCGCATATACCATCTTGCTCACTTTATTCCCTTACACACACACCTCTCTACGTACACTTTTAATCCTCCTCCTCCTCACCTTTACCCTCTCATCAACACTCCCAAGGCCATCATCAACTCTTTATCATCGCGTACAGGTAATTAAGGCACACACACACAGTGCATTCTACCCTTTCGTTCCTTCTTCCTTCTGAACCACCACAACTTGTCACACTGTTGTCACCTCTACGGGTTATAGCAAGCAAAGATATATATTATTTCCCCCCTTATTTCCATATTTCTCTATTTCCCCCCTATTTTTCCCCAAAGCTCCATCTGCTCACGTCTGCGATGAAAAAATAGAAAAGAACCACTGGCAAAACTGTCCTTAAAGGTTTAAGAGAATAATTTACCTCTATATTCATTTGGTCATACGATTAACTAGCTTATATTATAATTTTTGAGTGGAATATATGCACGCAAGTAAAATTTATAATAATATGAGACTATATAGGTAGATGATATGTGATCTATGATAGGGTGAGAATATAATAGATAGATATGATAGACATGAGACTATGTAATATAGGTACCACCATATTAAGCTTATTTGTACCATGGATATATTTTTGGTTCTTTCTTAAATCTAAATTTAAAAATGTGTAGAGGGGAATATGTTCATGGGGAAAATGTCCACGGAGAAAAATATCCAGGGGGAAAATATTCATGGGGGGAAATGTCCATGGGGAAAATCTCCAGGGGGAATATGTCCAGGGGGGAATATGTCCATGGGTAGGGTAACCAGGTATGGTAAATAGGGAATGGGCATGATCAAAGTAGTACTATTAAGATCTACTATTTATATTATGGTAAATTGGTGTAAATAGGGTTCTTTCGGGACTTTCGATGTTTCTTATGCAGTGAATACTCGTTTTGACTCCCGATTTTATGTTCTCGGATAAGGTAAATAGGTAATACATACTGGTAAATAGTCATCTTGGAGATTTTCATTATTTTTATTTATTGAAATTTGTCGAATTTTGGATATTGATTAACTTACTTGACATGTTTTTTTAGGGGGTCCAGTTTCCTTGTGATAATTCTGTAGGTGTAAACCAGGTTAATGTATTTTATTAGACTCTCAGCGTTAATTTAATGAATAACAAAGATTAACGCAGAGATAGATTTTTTTGTTTTTTTAAGTACCCTATAAGACGTAGCTTATGATCCGGGCAAAGCATGAAGATCATTCAACTTTAAAGCCAAAACGCTGAGTAGCCTGAAAATACTACTGATGAAAGTTAACTGTAAGGTGGATAGATGTGCAAAGTGCGGGAGTGAAGGACAGATAAGTTGCGTATATTAGGTTAGGTCAGGTTAGGTTAAGGTTTCAGGCACATTAGGCAAAGCGTACAAAACTGTAGGATGATCAGTGCGAACTTAAACAGGACGGATCAGGACAGGGATAGATGGTGTATGGAACCAGTTTAATGCGGTGGCGCGGAAAATAAAGAAAACAAGTGGAGAAAGGTAACAGAAACAGTAAATAAACAGGGCGGGAAAAGATCGCCTAGAGAACCAGTAAAACAAAAGACTATAATAAAATCTTCAAACTTTACATGAAACCTTAAATAAGCTTTACATACAACCAATAATGTAAGTTTAATTGAAGGTTTTATGTAAGGCTAATGTAAGTTTTTGCAAGAGATGTAAATAAACTTCACTAAAAAGGGAACCAGTTAAATGTAGTGGCGCAGAAATAACAGAAACAAGATGGAAAGGAAGCCGAGAAAGAAACAGGGTGGGAAAGGAAACTGAAACAAGAACAGAAAAGAAACTGTACAGGAAAAGATCGCGTATAGAACCAGTTAATGTAGTGACGCGGAAAATAAAATAAACAAGTGGGGAAGGAAACAGAAAAGAAACAGGACGGAGAGAAGAAACAGGACAGGGAAAGATCATGTATAGAACCAGTTAATACAGTGGTGCGGAAAATATCAAAACAAGTGAAGAGAAACAATAGGCGAATTTTGGTGAGGAAGCCGCCAGAAGCTTGGCTTCTCTCTCGCTTGTGTGCCTCGCCAGAACGGCTGACAGCTGCCAGCTTCTGGTCGGGGCTCGCCCGCTCGGCGCTCACAGCTGATAATTGTAAACAAAATAACCACACAATGACGAATTGTCATCTTCAACTCATATTCAGCCACACTTTCTCTCATAAACATACTGAATTAAACCAAAATATACAGAAATACACCATATATATATATATATATATATATATATATATATATATATATATATATATATATATATATATATATATTCCTATAATACCAAAATTTTATTTAATATGTTATTAGGAGGCATAAGCCATATCTTAAAAACGCATATCTATGCCCTGTGATATATTTCGTTATATGTATGGATGTATTTCGGTATATGTTTTGGTGTATTACGGTATATTTCGGTGTATTCCGGTATATTTTGATGTGTTTAGGCGTATTTCGGTATATTGCGGTATGTGTATAGGTGTGTTCTGGTATTTTTGTGTATTTCGGTATATTTCAGTAAATTTTGGTATTACAAAGCACCGATACCAAACTGAGGTTGAACCAAATACACTCAACGCAATGCTAGTCATTTCCACAATACTAGCCTATCAACACTTCTACCTACCAATTACTTTCTGTCATGTCCTTCAACAGTAATGTCATGCATACTTAGATATCTTGCAAAGTTTTGTGGTGGCATTTTAAGTGGATGATGGTGAAGGTTTCAGGTACTTTCTGTGGAAATTATCCACTAAAACCGTTTTCTAATCGGGAGAATGGTATGGTGGGATCCCCTTTCCCTGTCACCAGGGGAGGTGAGTAAAATTCCACTATGTACATTACATATTATTGTAGAATTGGGTATAAATTAAGATACATTAAATATAGTAATATAATTCCAGTGTTATTAACTATTACCACAATTAATCAAAGGGTTAACATAATATATGAGTTGTGAGGAAAAATTATTGGAATCCTCCACGTGTATGAGGATAAATTATTGGAACCCTCCACGTGTGTTGGAGCAGGCTACTTGACCACAACCGACGACCAGGCAGTCAGTCACGCTCTTGATTTTACACCATTAAGGTGTAGTCACGTTCACCATTCTAATATGTGTAAACCAATATAACCGATCAATCGGTTAGTGAAAAAAAGGACGTGGGATAACACCACATAAGCGAGTATCGCGCCCGGGACTATCTCCAGCCGACGGGACTCTGGAAAGTTACCGTCGCCTACACATGCACTACACCACCAGTTAGACGTACCCTACATCGGTCCACTCATACTTCTCGCAAATAATAATCAAGCCTTCAACCATTCAACCCATCTACCAATGATGAGTATACCTTGATTAGTAACTAAATAGGGTAGGCTTTCAGTATAGGTAGTTTTTGGGTTTTTGTAAGGTGAGTCACGTCAAATTAAGTATAATTTCCACACTCTCGTCCCCGTCGGTGAGTTACAACATTGTCACGTTCTCAACAAGTGCGAGAGATCTCTAAGAACCAAAATTGGAGCATAAAGCATCAGCGAAAACGTTTCCGGTCTGCTTTTGATAGCATAATTACTAAAATTAGAAAGACAACGTCTGGTGTTAGGGTTAAATACTCGCAAAAGTTATTTCACCAGACTTGACGCTCTCCTCTCGTCATGTCATACCATACTAGCTCAATTAGTGTGGTCCGAAAGTTAAGCCCGTGCTTTTAAATGTACAACTTATGCTAACTTGTGCCCTATTATCAGCGACATTCTGTAAAAACTACTACACGTCACAGGGACTATACCCTCGTCCCTCAGGTTGATAAGACATGATAATTCTTTCACCAGTTTTAAAGTTGTCCTGTCATGTCATTAACCTTGTATATTATTGTTCGTGGTCTTAAGGTAATTAAGTCCATGCTTTTCAATGTACATCTATGCGTTTACTTGTGTCCTGTTATCTGTAATTACATTATTTCTACGACGATACTCACTGTAACAAGCTCCGCCTGGCCCGCCATATTGTTGTTTATATCTCTGACGTCACGTATGAAGCCGTGAGAAGCGACCCCAGACCCTCGCTTCTCACGGCTTCCTGCAGCTTGCGCCAGCTGGGCAAGCCTGCTTCTGAAAAGTGCCTCGAGTTAACAGAAAACTCAAGCTGCCGGAAGCCGGCTTCTGGCGGCTTCCTCACCAAAATCGCATAATAGTGCCGCCCGTTCCCGCGCATACCACTGTATGTGAGGGTCAACAAGTGAGTGCGACGCCCTTGGGGAGGTGCCGCGTGCCTGACGTGTGCCTGGGCTGGCTAAGGGCTGTTTAAAGAGATACCAACAATCCCTTTAATGACACACTAACAGCGGAACACTCACGCCCACACTAGCAGCGGAATTACTCCCACTAGAAATAAGAGGAATGGTTCAGTAAGGCAATTTATGTACCAATAAATGATCACCTGAGGGGAAAGAGTACCGGAAAAGGTCAAAGATAAGAGGGATTGACGGAGGAAGGCAGAGGAAGGCAACGGGAGGGAGGAATCATAGGGGACGAAGAGACAATCCAGGCTCCTACGGTATACAAGTGACCCTCCTTCCCAGCTCTTGATGCGTAAGGCGGCCTCGGGGGGTCCGGCTGGCTGGCTCGTGGGATCTAAATGGGGCTCTTAGGATGGGAAGGTCTGCCTCGCCCTACCCCTCGCCTCCCCGCCCCGCCCCGAGAACACATGAAACGGTGCCGAATGTGTGAGGTGTAAATATATACTTTTTTTTCCTACATACTTATTATTTTTTTTTTTTACTATTTACTATTGCATCTAGACACATTTGACTGATGTATCAGTATGTGTGGAATTAGAGTACAGTAAGGAACACACACACACAACAGAGACAACAAAACAACACACAAACACACACACACACACACACACACACACACACACACACACACACACACACACACACACACACACACACTGTATTATGTAACAATCTTATGTGAATAAGTATGAATTTAGAGGGTGAATGTGAAGAAATTAAGTGTATACGCCACACACACACACACACACACACACACACACACACACACACACACACACACACACACACACACACACACACACACACACACACACACACACACACACACACACACACACACACACACACACACACACACACACACACCTAATTTATACATATATAGATAGCTTCTATTCTATCTCCCTTGTCTGACTTACAAACCAGAGTATCAATACACCTTTAAGACCAAATTGCACTTAACATTTTCAAACCATTTCAATACATACTATGAAGGTAAAGTTGATTATATTTTCATCAAGTTTCTTAGGAGCTTCTTAGCAAGTCTAATGATGTTAAAAAATAAATGAAAACAGTAAGGGGTATAAGTTGAACCTTAAGGGGAGAGTCCGCCGTGTTAATATGAAAATAATTTTTTAATATGCGAATTTGAGTTATATGGTCTATGGCAACACCCTATCCTTTGGCTTTCGAATAGTGGAACTTTTTTCAGTCGGAATTTTTTTTAAATGCCCATAGCGAGGGGCATTTAAACTTTCAAACTTGTAAAAAAAAAAAAAAAAATTGAATTTTGTTGTGGATAAGTGTCCCATATATCAAAACTAAGCCTATATAAAAAAAAAAACACCAGCAATCTTCAGGGTGAAGTTTGTTACCCAGGTAACAATTCTGGAACAATTTTGGATATAAAAAGTGCAACCTGTTCACAAAAAAATTTGGAACAAATGTATACATCCAAAAAGGACTAGAAAAGAGAGAAAAGAGAAGAATTACACCGAAGAAGACAATAAACAAGAAGAGGAAGACAGACAAAGGAATTCCAACCGAAGCTATGCACCTGGTGAATTTTTATTGAACTTTGCAACAATGAGGGGCGTGGCGCGCCCTGACACCCTCGCCTTTGAGCGATTAATTAATACCTTTATAAGGGGGGCCAAGGTGCAGATCCTTTTATGCATGCATTGATATGTGATTACTGATCCCATAAAATTCATATGCAAGTAGCATTGACAGTATAGCACCTTCACTGGAGCGCAGAAACTTTAGCAAATCTTCAAACGCGTTTTTCTCAAAACTAGTATAAAATGAACATAAAATCTATCTCCTCTTTTATTTTTGGCACGATTTTTACGAAACTTTAGGACACACAAAATCAAATATCGTAGAAAAATCTGTTTTGATTACATGTTTGTTTTTAAGTCTGTTTTGATATATGGGAAATTATCCTTAAGATTTTCCATTTTTTTACATTTTTTTTTTACTTTTTTTTTTTTTTAAATTCGAAAACATTTTTCAAAATATTCTCTGAACAAATTGTTAGAATAACAGTGAATTATCATATGCTCATGTCACAATGAAATTGGTCAAAAAATGGCTGAGGAGATGCAATTCAAAATTTCATCAAAAACCGACAAAAATAGGTTCTTTAATTTTTTCAAATTTTTCCTTTCATTTGATCAGCTTGAAATGTTCATGTGATAACAAGGGTACTAATATACACCACTGATAAATTATTCATGACCGTAGATGCAATTTAAATTCACGGCGGACTCTCCCCTTAAGGCACTCATCCCCCTCCCGCCATGCCTTCCCGGGGACACGATAGCTACTGTTGATAAGTGTTGTCACCTGTCTTCCTATCAAGTCACTCTCCACCCCTTTCAGTAACCCGCCCAGCCTCCACTCCGATGGTTTTCAATGTTCATGGAAGTCTTTTAAAAGGTTCTATCAAAATACTCCTGTTCTTTTTATTTTATTTTATCCAATCTAAGCTAGGGGAGTAACTTATCCAATCTAACCCGTGTGTGTGTGTGTGTGTGTGTGTGTGTGCGTGTGTGCGTGTGTGCGTGTGTGCGTGTGTGCGTGTGCGTGTGCGTGTGCGTGCGCGTGCGTGCGTGCGTGTGAATTCTACTTGGGAACAAACATGGCAGATAAAGGGGTCGAGTATTGGGTGTGGATCGACCGCTTGTGTTATTTCACGCTTCAAAATACACAAATAGTTCGACTAGTTGGAATTTTGGAAAATGAGGAAATAAATAAAAAGTTAAAAGAACTACACAAAAAAATACTAAAATAAAAAATAACGGAGTGTGTATGGGATTTGCGATTGTAAAAAAAAATTTCCACGCATTTTTGTCGCAGTTAGAACTCCCCCTCAAAAAAAAAAACGGATGTAAAAGTATGCGGAGTAAAGTGAGGCCGCTGTCCTGAGCTAAATAACTTTGTCGAAATTCTTTATCCTTTTTTTTTTTGGTACAATTTTGTGTTTGAAACTAAAAGAATTCATGGCATTCAATATATTTCCTTTTGTATCATTTGTTGGGTCTATTTGTCTGTCTTTTTATTCAAATGTTAAGTTTTAATTTTTTTCTCTATATCTCTGAAACAAACACGCACGCACGCACGCACGCACGCACGCACGCACGCACGCACGCACGCACGCACGCACATATTTTTCCTCCTGTCTTCCCCCTCTCCTGTGTATCATCTCTCGCCCTCATTCAATCAGTCATACATTTATAAATTTCTCTCGTCACCTTTCAGTTATACACAAGTCTCCCCTCGTAGCACAATGGACGCCGGGATGCTGGGTGAGTACAATGTAATACTTGGGATCCACTCTAATACCATGTAACAAGTATAATGAAAGAGATAAAAGGTGGGTTTCATGTATAGTTGAGTTGCAGATTTTCGGTATTGACGTCAAAGTGAGAAAAAAAATACGACGCAAAAAGTATATAATGATGCTAAAGGTTTCATTTTCTAGTGATAAATAATGTCCTAACAAAATAACACAGACGTCAATATATATAATGATAGAGTAAAAGGTGATATCCATGTTTAATTGAGTTGCAGATTATCGGTAGTGACATCAAAGCGAGAAACAAATAGGTATGCATATATAACATTTGTATTTCTCTTTTGAAAGCCTTAACTTCCATCATGTCTAGAATCAATATAGTTTTACCTTCTTTTTATTTTGCATTATTGGTATATATATAAAACAAAGGTAAAGATAAAAATAATAATTGTTTAGCTATACATATAAACCATCTTATTCTCTATCAATAAGTCTTACGTTCCATAATTTCCACAAGTCTGTTTTCCTATATATTTATACCGTAAAGGAAGGGTGATGATATACAGGTGTTATAAGGTAAGGTGTTATACAGATTAGGAAGATGTCTAGAAATTAAGTATTAAAGATGAGATAAAATGAGAATAATTTGTATGGTTCGCTATGTGTGCTAAAAAAAAAAAAAAAATATTATTTCCCCGTGAAAGTCTTGGGACACGTCATGCCATTCTCCACATATTTTTACGTATAGTATAATTATTTTTACATTTTTGTATAATTGAGATGATAGGGAGGTTGGGTACGGGTGATGGGAAAGGTGAAGGGTATGTAGGAGGGAAGGGAAGGGAAGAGAAGGAAGGGGAAGGAAAGGAGGGAAGGGAGAGGAATGGAGTTTTTTTCTATTAAATGCAACATGTAAAAATCCATAATTTGATATAGGGAACAAATGGGTTTCTCTCTCTCTCTCTCTCTCTCTCCTCTCTCTCTCATCTCTCTCTCTCTCCTCTCTCTCTCTCTCTCTCTCTCTCTCTCTCTCTTCTCTCTCTCTCTCTCTCTCTCTCTCCTCTCCTCTCTCTCTCTCTCTCTCTCTCTCTCTCTCTCTCTCTCTCTCTCTCTCTCTCTCTCTCTCTCTCTCTCTCCTCTCTCTCTCTTCTCTCTCTCTCTCTCTCTCTCTCTCTCTCTCTCTCTCTCTCTCTCTCTCTCTCTCTCTCTCCTCTCTCTCTCTCTCTCTCTCTCTCTCTCTCTCTCTCTCTCTCTTAATACGAAGTCAATATCATCAAATCAAATAACTCTCGGTGATTTGTTCAATTCTTTCTCTTTTCTCTCGTGTAAACTCACTTACCACATAAAAATAATAAAATAATAAGAACAAAACTCATCATAAAACTCAAGATGAAGTCATTAGGGAGATAATAGCGATGCGATTTTGTTTTATGAGAATTTCCCCGACGACATATTTCTAGATTAGCAATAGTGAGTGATGAAGGGCTTTTGTTGTGTCTTTGTGGCTGTGAAGGGAAAATTATGGGGGGGGGGAGAGAGAGAGAGAGAGAGAGAGAGAGAGAGAGAGAGAGAGAGAGAGAGAGAGAGAGAGAGAGAGAGAGAGAGAGAGAGAGAGAGAGAGTTCAAATTCAAATTATTGTATTTCCACTGAAATATTGGTTATTCTTTACATTTCCAATAAAATACATTATAAGATAAAATACAAAAATAGAATAAAAATATTACATACCAAAAAGGTGTGTCATAATACTAAAACAATGCTAAAAGGATACAGACATTGCTAAAAATGATGGTAAGTTATGTAATTGATGTGTTATTTTAAAGGAGGCTGGTAAGTTTACTTTTAAATGTAGGCAAGGTAGCAGCATCAGTGATATTAAGTGGCAGGTTGTTCCATATTTTAGGCCCTATGAAATCCATACTTCTAGCACCCGCATCTGTTTTTGTTTTGGGTACATATAAACAATTTTGTTGTCTGGTTCTGCTTCTGGTTACTTCACGAACAGTAGGAAGTTTCTTGAACCATGCAGGATAAAAATCGTGTAATACCTTAAAGACAGTGGTACATGTGTCCAATAAATGCTTCTCTTTTACTTTTATCCACCCTAGTTCTTTTAATATAGGCGTTACATGGTCGTATTTCTTAGCACCACCTATGACTACCTTGGCTCCAAAGTCTTGTAATTTTTGGACATCGCTCATTATAGTTAGATTTGACGTGCCCCATATCCGAATACAGTAGTTGATTATGCTGAGTACTAATGACTGCACCGCAATTATTCGGAAGGGTTTATCAAGATTGTCACTTACACGGCGTATGAACATTAGTGTACTAACAACTTTTTTATGTACCTCATTGATATGTTTGTCGAAAAGCATAAACCGATCAATGTACACACCTAAGTTTTTAACATGATTGTTTGGGGTGATGGTATCCTCATCTATTTTGATGACGGCATTGGAAGGGACATGTGACAAAACTTGCCTATTTCCAATAAAAATACGCTGCGTTTTGCTTGAGTTAAGCATTAAACCATTACTAAGAAAATATTTCTTGACACATTTTAGAGTTTCTTCAGTTTTTCGAATGAGACATATAAGTTCATCTACATTGCTGGTTTGTTGATCAGTTGATTGAGTGTCATCAGCATATTGGATTATTGTGCAATCCTTGACATATTCAGTTAAGTCATTGACGAAGATATTAAATAGGATTGGACCCAAAATTGATCCTTGTCGGACGCCATAATCAATTGTGTGTTTACTTGAAATAAAGTTTTTTATGCGAACAGATTGGGTTCTGTTCCTCAAATAGCTGTCAAACCAGTAGGAATCAATTTTGAGCTTGAGGCACTTATTTATAAGAATCGTGTGATTAACACTATCGAAAGCTTTTGATAGATCACACAGAGTGAGCAAAGATATTTTTCTGTGGTCCATGTTGTTGAATATTTCATGAGTAATGACAGTAAGAGCAGTCTCTGTGGATAACCTCGGCCTGAAACCATGCTGGCTATTTGATAGAAGCTTTCTGACTTCTAGGTGGTGTATTAGCTGGTTTACAATTACTTTTTCTAGTATTTTTGATACTATAAAGAGAAGTGAAATAGGTCGAAAATTGCCCACGTTATCAGCGTCTCCATTTAAAAAAATTGGCACCACAATGGCATGTTTCCAGGCGTCAGGGAAAACACCAGTAACTATGGACGTGTTGATAACACATGTTAAATATAATGCTATTACATACAATGCATCCCTAACAAATTTCAATGGTATAGCATCCGAGCCAACAGAGTTATTATCATTTAGATCTTTAATAGTCAATATTACAGTGTTTACGTCAACAGGTTGTCAACTGGCGTCAACAAGTCTGAAATAGTCAGTGTCCATAGAAACAGTATTTGGATCTTGAGGTGTAGGCACATTTTCACCCAGAAAATTTGTGTTCTTTCATAAGTATTTTTTCCTACATTTGCAAAATAGGTATTAAATTCTTCTACTTTATTTCTAGCTTCATCAAAAGAATGTTCATTAAATTTACATTTTTTGTTAGGAACAATTTCCCAAATGAGTTTCCAGATTGCGGCAGTATTTCCTCTACAGTTATTAAATTGTTTGTTGGTGTAATGTGAAGACTGAGCATTGCGAATGAGGGTAGTGACCAACTTTTTCTCTCTTTTATACTCTTCTTGTAGTGTTGTATTCTGACGATCAGCTTTCAATTTACTCTGAACATTGTTTCTGATCTGAATAGCATGACGTATGTTATCATTCATCCATGGAGCAAAAGGTCAACGAATTACTTTTGTAACAATTGGAGCACATTCGTCTGGACTTTTAACAAAAACATCAGTAAAAATTTTCAATTGCTCATTTACATCGTCAGTTAAAAATATTTTGCGCATGTCATAAGAGTTCTGCATTAATATTGAAGAAA
>JACEEZ010018785.1:95679-96920 GCA_016584305.1 Chionoecetes opilio
AGTATCGATGGTGAACGTTTGAGGGTGAAAAAGTATCGATGGTGAACGATTGCGGGTGAAAAAGTATCGATGGTGAGCGTTTGAGGGTAAAAAAAGTATCGATGGTGAACGTTTGAGGGCGAAAAAGTATCGATGGTGACCGTTTGAGGGTGAAACAGTATTGATGGTGATCGTTTGAGGGTGAAAAAGTACCGATGGTGAACGTTTAGGGTGAAAAAGTATCGATGGTGAACGTATGGGGGTGAAAAAGTATCGATGGTGAACGATTGAGGGTGAAAAAGTATCGATGGTGAACGATTGAGGGTGAAAAAGTATCGATGGTGAACTTTTGAGGGTAAAAAAGTATCGATGGTGACCGTTTGAGGGTGAAAAAGTATCGATGGTGACCGTTTGAGGGTGAAAAAGTATCGATGGTGAACGTTTGAGGGCGAAAAAGTATCGATGGTGAACGTTTGAGGACAAAAAAGTATCGATGGTGAACGTTTAATCATGAACAAAATTTCCTTGATGAATGTTTAAACGTGATATTGTTTTTTGGAAAGTGAACGATTGTAAATGAAAATGTCCCTTGTTGATAAAACTTAATATGAATTATTATTCAATTATGAGATAAAAGTTCGATATATAAATGTTCCGGCTATAAACGTTTGTCTGATATTACTCCTAAATGGCACGTTTGTAGGTGAAGCTGTTTCTCTCAGACAACTCTTTCTTAAAGTAGAAATATTCAATTAAAAGTGTAAAACCGATTTCCCAAAGCATACATATATTAATGGAAACATATTGTTGAACATTTGCGAGTGAAAATCTTTCCCGGAGGTAAAACGTTTATGGACCAAAAACGTGTCGTAAAGGCGAACGTTCATAAGTGAGTGCATCCTTTACACTTATCATGTCTCTCGTGCACATTTACATCACTTTGTATATTTTTTTTCCCTCCAAAGTTAAAATGGTTCTAAGACAGGAAATATTTTCAGGGAATTTCTGAAGGTCATGCCCTCCAGGAAGCAGACTTTTCCTACTACTGCGAGGAAGGAAGGACAAATATGCATTGAAAATAATATTCAGGTTTCCAAGGAATTTATGGTATTTTTGTCTCTTACCAAATTGGATCAAAGGTTTGAATTTGTCGGATCAGGGAAGGTTGTGCTCGCGATCTTCTGAGAGAGGGAGAGACGCGATCTTCTGGGGGAGAGAGAGCGGGGGGGGGGGGGGGGGGGGGGAGAGAGGGGGGAAAAGAG